>JACGWL010000004.1:10689056-10775833 GCA_034509725.1 Sesamum angolense
ATGCGAAAATCGACATTATGAGAAAAAAACGGCTTTATTACACGCATATCATTAAAACCTCGACATAACAACATCAACAAATCGAGAAGTAGATCTGTATTATACGAATTTGTGAGTTGTTACCGAACTGAGAGAATATCATACATCTCTCGCATCTAAGAGATAATGTTGGTTGAGAAATTTCTCAACGCATATACGTAAAGTGTAATATATTGTCGCAAGCAAAAAAACGAAGTCTATTCGTCTGCGTATGGTTTTATCCCGTAGAGAGACTAGCATAACTCAGTAAATTGATATAACAGAGAACTAAGCAAGCAAGCACCTTCACCGGAGGCATGCGACAAGAGGCTCCTGTTCCGTGAGGCGAGAGCAGAATCTATCTACCAAAAAGGTTTCCTTTAGCTCCAGATGGTCATACATGAATCTTTTTGCTCGCATTCATTGAAATAAATTATCGATTGCAACCATTGAATGTCTAGTTACAAAAATTATTTCTAGTGTCAACTTTGTCGCAATTCTGCAGAGAAGTCACTACAGTGTGTCGCAACATGCGTTGATATGGCCGATGCCAAAAAGTATATGAACAAAATGAAAGTCAATGTATGTTTCATGTGCAGTATGGTTTTTTGCTCGCAACAGTCGCATACACAATCGACCTACAAACTGACGTCTCAAGTGGTCAACTCTTCCTAGAAAGCTATTAAAGACGCCATTTCCGGGAGTCGAGACACTTGTACTCGCAAGTAGTAGACTAGGATAACGGCTACTTCTTATCACGTATGTATAAAATATGCTTTTTCGAATATGTTCTGACCTAGTGAATGCGATCAATTACTATGTGATACCATCAAAACTTGTACGCGCTAGGATTCATTTTTATTGCTAGGTTCTCAAATTTTCGTAATGCAGTTTGCCGAACATGCCAAAAAAACGAAGTAATCCTATGCGTTACTGTCGATTTTTCACTCGAGCTGGTACTGAAAGCACTCTTTCCTCCAACAGATGGTAATAATATTTTCTATTATCATCCACATGTTAACCGCCCAGCGAGTAAACTTCTATCTATTTCATATCATGATCCGAACAAATAATTAAAAATCCTTCACCAATAGGCGCGTGGAGACGCGTCGAGCTTTAGCACTCATTCCTCGGTAGCACTAGTATTATTTCAGCTCAAATAAGATCAATTAAGTTATAAATAACTAATTGTCTTGGTTCACGATGCTTACATATATTAGTGAGAAGTGTTCTATAGAAGTAACATGTGTTTTGCTGATCAGAGACAAATGCTAAAGACACATTCGAGATTGTGCTATATAAATCTTTGTTTGTGTCATATTGTGCTTCTTAGTCTCCAGCAATGCTATCCGTATGACTTCTTTGAGCACTCGCGTGAACGCATCTTAGAGAGAAAACAACACTGTATTCTCTTTCGCTCTTTGCTTTTTTGAGACCTGTGCGCACGAAAACCGAAACTCTCGGGAGTAGGAGTGGCCAGCCCCCCCTTCACAACTGTAACAAGATTGCAAAGTGCCACCGGTGTGTGCCCCTTAGGTCCCACATTGCAGCGTCCGTAGCGCCATATTGCCAAGAATAAGAGCTAGCATAAATCAAAAATAAGACACGTCATGATCGCGACCACTTTACACCTGCCCCACAAGCGGCTTATTCGGCAGGATTCGAATTTTCTACATCATGTAGATGAGAAAGGAACACTGATTCTAATTGTTAACTCTAGAATGTATTGGTGTCTTCTGTATTAATAGTAAGAATAATAAGACACAAAGTTAGTATGCAGGATTACAAAATTTGTGAGTCAATTGGTACATCATATATCTCTACATTAATTGATAAATAGAACTAACAAATATGTTGGTTGCTCACTGCTCCATCAAAGATATAACACGCTAGTTGGAGATACCTTAGTGTATTGAATTTACTGCACATCTCGACAAGGACTCGCCGGAAATAAAGCGCACCTTCTAGTCTCAGGTGCTGCGAGGCTCCCAAATCGCCGAGCTTTAACTGCCTCGCCCCGATAGAATTTTCTCAAGAGATCTAGACAGATATAGCCTCGCTTTTTCAATACATTGTGTTAATTCATGGATTTTGAATGTGATACGACAAAGTATTCTAAAAGATGTGTATGTTGTTAATGGTTACACATAGAGTATCCCCCATGATTTATTAATTTGTTTATTGCCGCATGCACCAGAAACTATGAAGTATATAAATAGCTACAGGTGTAAGTAATAGTCTGATTTTTTGACCCAAATTCAAGCCGCCGAACAGTAGAACTCAGATCATCGCCGGATTACCCCAAGGGAACTGAAAGCATGCCTTAGCAGTTGAGACAAGGCTTACACATAGATAACTTCTACTAGAAGTTACATAACAAGAATCTATCATACCAGGTAACCAGAAATTTCTCTGAAAAATAAATGTAATAATAATGTCCATTGTTAGTGAGAAACTCATTCAACTTGATTTTGGAGCCTGAATACTTGACTAGACTACTTGAAGATTTGGGCAAAAATTACTTGGTCTAGAAAACTGTTTTCATAATAATTACATGCTTCATATATATGTCAATAACAAAGAGATAAGAATTCATATGCCCGCCTTCGAACACAAAATAAAATATATTAAGTTAATCGCTTAGACGTGTATAATGTGCGATATATTACCACAACCGTCTCTAAGATTCCACCCAACACGCTAGATGGAAACCTCTGCTTTAACTTTCTGAGAACATCCGCGAGACATCAGTTGCGGGAGCCATGATGTATACTACCTATCTGTGAGCTAGTGGCTATTAGTAACAGACAGTTCTCTAGAAGATGAAGGAGATGGACTTTTTTCGATGTTAGTATTTACATAGCCTTTCTTTGCAATCTATCAAATAAATAACCGAGCAAGAACAAAGAATTCGGTTTATACGCCCAAATTCTCGTGATGGCTATTGTTCTGGTAACGTGCTCAAGTGTCGTTGGAAGGTGCTTTTAGCCGACTGCCCAAAAGAAATGAAGTCTAAGAGCACATCTAGCACTAGGGAGAGATGGTTCATCTATCCTTCGAGTGAAACCGATGATGATCGACCCTCTAGAACCGCGCGCGCGCGTGACATTCGGGGGTCCTGTGAGTTTGGACTGGACAACTGAGTCCGAGCATTATCGACGGCGAATTTATGTTCTGCTCGAGATAAACTGGCAATTGTGGTAACGTTCCGCTGACTCGTTAGATAGAAATTTGGATATCTTAAGATAAGTGACACTCTGCTCTAATAACGTTTACATAAATCTTTCTGTCGCTACTCAATGTTCTTTATGATGAACGCATACTGAAATATTCGTAAAATAATCAACTTTTGAGCTGATTTTGTAACAGTGTTCAGAATTGTCAAGCAACGAAGTATATCATCTCGCATATAAAGTCGTGATTCTGTACCGCGACGTGCGTGCATTCCTTTGGGGTATGTGATATACGCACCCGATGAAATTTTGCTCATCTTATAAGTAATATCACCATCCTATTTCAAGGGCAGCAAGGAAGATTTCCCAGCTTGTCTAAAGGCTGGCATCGGCAAGATGGAGCCGAATTTTCTCGAAAAAATGGTACTTATTGATTCCGAGCGTTAGAATCTAAATTCATACATGTTGAAAGTTTTTGATTAGCTAATTCTACGTATAACACTGAACAGGGTTTTTCAACTACAAAATTTTTGGTTAACCTTTGTTTCTTAGTCTCAATTTGTGCGTCATAATGCCTTTCTCTTTGACCGCACGCCTAAAAAGAGGCAAATATGTTGAAGTTATTCCTGTGAGAGGCTGTCATAGTTCCTTCGGCAGCTACATTTGACGCGATGGCCGGTCATGCGTGCGGTCGACCCATGGTCGGTCCTGAGTATTTGGTTTTTCTCGTTCCGTCACGCGCGCAGCACCCTGCCAACGGGACGCGACGAATAGTATACTAAAGAAAATAGACATGGCTTAATGTACGAAATGTCAATGCTGAGACTTGTCGACATTTATGAAAGTTAGAGTGGATGGCCATAAAGACTCAGGAACTTACGTACTGAACTGGATGTCTTTTTTATAATGTTATGGTCGAAATGTCCATACTTATCAGTCTATACAGTTTTGGATAATGCCTTTAGGACTCACTCCAAAAGGAGGCATAATGTACATATCCTGTCGACGATGGAATCTAAGGCTTCTGCTTTTCGGAATGAGGGGCGAGGATCGGCCGTTTCCTTTGCCACAGGTCGTGATAACGGCTCGTCCGAATTTGGCAATGATACAGTTGAAGTTGATGACGTCTGCTTGCGTTGGCGAGGAGCTGCGTCTTTGACCACTGCTTGCCGATAGCTTCTCTATGCTTGTATTCTTGCACCTCGCGCTGATTCCGATGGAGATTGGACTAGGGGACGCGAGACTATATCATCGAAAAAACGGAGCCGTATTGGAATTTTCCGCGATATGTCTGTGTATTAGTGATTATGATGTTGATAGCTCAAATTAGGCAGCTGAGCATAAACTGTGTGATGACGTAAGGAGTTCTTAGTCCTCATTTTGGCTCTGAAGTTCGCTAATTTTTGGACTATCGCTTGATATGCCTGTGAATGCCATACATCTATAAAAGTGTGATCAACGTTAGATCGGCTGTTTGTTGAATTGGTTGGATATCGAGACGACCTAGCGTCGCGACAATGCCCAGGTGTGGAACTGAGGGCCTCGCTGTATCGAGCTTGATATAGCTCTAGACTGACGGTTACCAGTGTTAGGAGATGTACGAGATTGTCTCTGTAAAAGAATCGACTTTTTCGGAGCTCTAGTTATCACTACTTAACTCTGTGAGATGACAGGAAAGAACGGAGCACGACTTCGAAGCATCTTGCCTTGCAAAAATTTTGGTACAATGATTTCTCTTCTGGTTCTAAGATTTCTGGTTAATAATCGCATTGTTCGGCTATTGTGTCGAGAGGCACTAAAAACAAAAGATAGTTAATCCTTACGTCGTATGGTTGTTCCTCGGTTGTGGGGAAGGGCCCGAATCTTTGTTCTCGTATATAAATATACGGTAGCCGCTTTCCTGAGTATCTTGAGTATACAGTTGTGGTGAATTGATCGTTGAATAAAAGACAATGGTTTCCCATACTACTTTGGTCCCATATTGAGTGTGAAATTTGTCTAGGATCTGCTCTAATATTCGTAACTGCGTTTGCTTGCTCGAAAAGTTAGCAAAAAAATGTGAACTTGTCAATGCCTTTGCTGTCTGAGTTTTTCTAGATCGCGAGCTCTCCAGACTGGAGATGCGACGCCCGCCGGTCGCGCAATGAGCAACGGGTGAGGGATGGCGGCTATTGATGTCTCAGGGAGCTTCGATGAATTTTCACAGGCGCAGTATAATAGCGGCGTGTTAACTTTGTGCGAGATAGAGTTAATGTATGATTTTAGTTCTTGTAGCACGTCCAGACACAACTATTTTTCCAAAGGTATGTATGGTCGAAGGCTGCTTCGTTCAGTTCGACTCAAATTTCGTAATTCTCTGCCTATTGCCGTGAGCATGGCCATAGACATAGTACACCAATAAGTGTAACTCACATCTGTCGCTACTCGGTTGTTTTGCGGCGCCGCCGATCCCCACTCGGACGGGTAGTTGCTCGCAGCGCTTCTTGTTTGTCAGCAGAAAGTGCTCGGAGTCTCTGGTCCTAGATGCCTCTCTACATTTCTCTGGTGAAGCTCAGCTACCTCGTCCATGCCCCGGGAGCAGAATTTGTTCTCAAAAAAATGTTGCTTTATTCGCATCGTTAATTTCATATGTTGAGAAATATGAGATCGCTACATATCATGAGTTATTCTAAACAAAATATTGAGGATTCAAGTGTTACTTAGCTTCATTCTGATGCTTATGCCTGCATGAATCTCACCTAAAAAATAAAAAAGTTAATTCTTTGACAGTTATGGTCAATTTTCCCGCAGACATCGAAAAGCTGAATCCTCCTCACGTTCTGAAGAATCTGTCAGGCACAAATGCGGCAGCCAAGACAGTAAGGCATCGGCCGCAGATAGGAAGCAGACGAAAAGAAGTTAGCCGAGACCAGGCATGATGTAAAAAAAGAATGTTCAAAAGAATCATTTTACCAGGCACCCCAGAATACTTTCTTCATAAACATATAGTTCGTATTTTGTATAACGTTGGATTACATACTACATTTAGTTTGAAATGAAAAGAAACGATTTTTTTAAAATTTGATCAATGTTTGTTAGTCTCAATTGTCGTATGTATTATAATGACTGGGCATGCAAAAATACATACTCTAAGGTTTAATCATCTCTTTAACGTCCAATCGGACATATTCGCCGAGCGTAGAACCACGTGAAGGAATAGAAGAACAATTCCAAGCTGGTGACGCAGAAGACCAAAACGTAATTACAAGCTCACCATACCAACAATAGAAGAGCTAGTTGATTTACTCAACTTCTCCCAGAAGAAGGGAGGTCGGGGGAACACGGAAGTAAGAAACTAGGTAGCTCCACTGCAAGAGAAGCTCATAATATTCTCGGAAAAGAAAACATGGTTTCTTCCACGATGTTATTGTTCTTTATCTCAAGTATATTTCAATGGATATAATTTTACTTGTCACATTTTTACATTTTCTCTTTAAGTTTTCAAAATTTCTCTCACGGTTCATACTGTTTTCGGCTTTAGTCCTCCATTATTCGAATTGACTTATGCTCTCGCATCACGGAACATCGACAAAAAATTAGAGAGTGTGCGAAATTCGGTGTGCGTAGGGAGTGCTAACTAGCAAAGCGTACGCACATGGCACACAGCACTCTGAGTAACTAAAGCTCACATCAGGAAACTCTGGCTGTTGTCATCGCTCCGCACACTCTCCTTTATGAAAGGGGACTCACTGGAAAGGTGAGGCCGTAAGTTTCTCGAAAATTAAGTACGTGTCTATTTCATTCCGTCATGCTTTACAAACACATCTAGAATATTGAAGTAAAACGAACCAACCAGTTTTCAAAATTTTTATCAATGGTTCTTAGTCTTTAATTTTGTAATGCTTTTGCCGCATGCAAAAAACATAAGTTAATCCTTGTGGTCCATAGACTGTTTGACTACATCCGAGACACCAGACGCACGACATGCATCTGAAATTCGCTCATCTAAGCCTACGCCGCAGATGCATACGGAGCTTCTCGTTTTTTACTTAAGCCACTGAATAAAAGTCAAAATAGAAAATCAATACATAAGTCATCACTCCCGTGTCATAAGGCAGCGAATTATATCGTGAGAAATATGTTGTGTCTTTTCAATCGATGTTAAATCGGGTTTTTTCGATTTTGAAGTAAGACCACAAACAGCATTGGGTTTAATAATAAAATCTCTCATCTGTCATGGGTGTGTTTACTCTAGATGACTTTATTATTATTGCTCTATGATAAAAGATAGAAAATTTCGGCCAACGTCGAGTGAGCCAACATGTAAATACGAAGTAAGCGCTCTTAGTCGTATAGAGTACTTTTTCTACACTTTAATCCGCCAGAACAGAACCCAAACACGACTTGGTACGACAATAGTTCGACCAAAATAGATTGTCACGCACGGTGTTCGGGAGACAGCAGAATGGAGACCACGTGCTGGGTAATGAAGATTTATTTCCATCGGCCGCAGTGGGCTCAAGGAGGGTACCGCTATAAGGCATAAACAATCATTCAACAAAAATTGAATGTTACTTTCAGATTCGATCGCATTGCCATTGAATTTGCGATTAATGCCAAACGATGCTCTCTATATCACGCCGGGAGTCCGAATTTCTCGAAAATACGGTTTTTTTCCTGATGTTTATTTGATTTTGAAGTAAAACGACAACAGGTTCCTCTATATTTAATATGAGTAGCAATATAAAAATTCCGGTTTCAAACCTTTTTGTATTTCTTTTTGCGGATGGTAGGAAAAAACGACGGGAATTTTACAGAACACCAAAAACCAAAACGTTTGAGGAATTATGCATGAATAAATGCATGAACTAATAATATTCTGCCCCTTGCCAGGTTTTGTTCCTAAATTTCCCAACACAGATTTCATGAGAAACCTCCATCAAAAAATTACTAAAAAAAAAAGGAAAACTAACGAACATCTAAAATTCTTTCAGATTTTCTACATCCCAAAACACCTAGAAAAATAAATACAGGGAGAGAGAATTTTGTTTTTCAATTTCTCAACGTAGACTCATCAAGGGATTTCTAATACAAATTTCCACCAATTTCACTCAAAAAGAAGATATAACAAATTGATGGTAGATTGAACCCACGCAAATTTTCCAAAAAAAATAAAAATAAAAAACCTAAAACCCCTCATACAGAAAACTAATAACTCCGGCTTGAATCCATACATCTGAAAAACAGGACGCAGCAAAAAAATACCTGAATATTTCTCCGGCAAAGAAGGGAATTTTCTCCTGGGATTTCTACAATAATTCTCCAGAACCTGATGTAAAATATTTTAACACAGATATAAGCCTGAATTTCTTGATATAGAGAGATAAATAAATAAATAAACAAAATAATCAAAAATAGAGAGAAAATGGAAGAAATTTTCAGTTAAGGGGACGTTGTGAAATAGAGCGGAGGAAGAGGAGACGGCGGTTGTTTTGGCGCCACCTAATTATTTAATTAATTATTATTTGATTAAATATATATAGTTTCATAATTAATTTTCTAGGACGGAATTGCCCTTGGGATTTGGTCGGATTTACTGATATTTGTTGTTGTTGGGGTTTGTTAGTAGGGGTAGAAGAGGTATTACACATTTTGGTGTATGGGGAGAGTAGTTTTTCTTGGGAGTAGGTGTATACTATTATAGGGGGTGTAATTTGGAAGATTGGAATACATGAGCTACTCTTCTTTTTTGGATTTGTTTCATATCAAAGTAAATGGAAATGCAGCAATTCCTTGAGATATATATATATATATAGATATATATATATATATTATAATAATAATTATTATTATTATTATTATTATTATTATTATTATTGTAAAATTTATGATTTTTTATATTTTTTATATATAAATTTATTATTTTTACATGTAAAAAAATTATATACATAAATAAATTTAATATATACTAGCGAACGAAGTATGCTCAAGTTCATAATTAAATATTTATTATATATCTAATTGAAAAAAATTCAAAATTATGTGATTTTAAATTTTTTAATGGCTAAAAATTTAAAATGACTGCAAAAACAAAATAAAGTTTTTGGATACAGTCATTTTTTTTTTTTTTTGTAATTATTTTAATTTTTAAAATTACATAATTTAAGATATCATTCATAACAATATCATAACAAAATTGCAGATTATACTCTACCGAAATTACATAAACTTATTTAAATCAAGCTATTTAAATGCATAGGAGCAATTTCAATTTACGTTTCATAATTTACATCGTTTGTAATTTTGGTCCTATTATTTTATCTCTCACCATATTTAGTCCCATAAGTGTCAAAAAGTTTATAATTTACGTCTCGCTCATATTTTTCGTTAGATTCTTCGGAATAGTGTGGAGAATTGCAATTTACATCCCACTACTTACATTTTTTGGGACCAAAATCGCAAACAATATAAGTTGTGGGCCGTAATTGTAATTTTTCACACTATTGCAGTAAAAAAACGTAGATTAAGTTAACGGAGCACGTGCTTTTCCACACAATTTTTCACATGCTCCTTCCCTCAATAATCTAAAGAAAAATGTGAGTGGTACGTAAATTGTAAGCTTTTTGACACTTGCGGGACTTAATGTGGTAAGGAATAAAATAATGGGACAAAAATCACAATAATGTAAGTTGTGGGACGTAATTTACAATTTTCTCTAAATGCATACAACCAACCAAAGGGGTCAATAATAATGTTTAAAAGAAATTCATTCTTCCTTTGCAATTTTGCAATTCCTCATCCTTTCCGTTCAACCATCGTAGCAAATCGAGAATAATGACAGTTAATCTCTCACACACAAATGCCTAACATAAGAAGACCACATCCACTCCTTCCCTACTTCAAAGAACACACATAAAACCTCCTAATGAGATTGTAGGATGTCCGTGATATCTTCAAATTAGCAAGTCTCTGGCAATAACAATCAATATTAGTTGTTGGAATTGATCGATGTTTGAGATATACTTTTTTTTATATATATATTATCCTAAGCACCAATATTTTTCGTTGTAAAATTTTGTGTTGCTCTCTATTATTTTATAGAGTAAGATTGCAATAATGGCACTACTATCGATTTTAATTCCCTCCAACAGCACGACGGTTTTCAAACTATCAAAAAATTCACCTTTGACTGTTGAAAAGTGATTTTCCATTTTCCATTTAATGTTTAAACAAAATTTGGACCAAAAGTGCAATACTTTCCTTCCCGTGGGACCAAAAAGTACTAAGCTTGTAATTAGTGGGATGAAAGTGCAATTTTCCCGCAATATTTTTTTTTTTTCTCCAACTATATGTTTCTTAGCATCCTATTTATGTATACCAATTAATAGTCAAGACAAATTTAATGTGTGTGCTAATTAAAAAGCGACTGATCGTATAATTACTTCAGAGAAAATTAAATATATTCATAGGTATTTTAGTAAACACACATCTTGTTAATCAAAAACAATTATTTCAAAGTCGTAATAAATAGTATAAATTTTATTCCCGATACTTATATTCCTTTATTAAATTTTCAATTTTTCTTAAGTAATCAATTTGCACAAATTTCTATGAACAACATAATTTTGAATTAATAATTATTTGTGTGCAATCGAATATACTCTATAAGAAGCAGCTAAAAGGCCGTTCATGAAATGCGACTTTATGTAAAATGACAGTAATAAGAGAACAAAAATAAAGCAATATTGCTCCATAATTTGCATAACATAATCATTACTTTCGACGGTGTGCTTTTGGAATTATTAGCAAATAATCAATTAAATTTACGATTTAAGCAAACTTTTTCCCCGCAAAGAGTCGCACTTGGGTAAACTAACGACTATCGCCATCATATACACAATTTTAAATAATAATTTTTATTTTGAAAAATTAAATATGAACAAGAAAACAAAATTGATTGTCGATATCCTGACTGGTTAATTTGTGTGGGCAAGATTTTTTTCAATTATTTATTTCTTAAAAATAATATTTTATTTTTTCGTCTTTTTTATTTAATTGGGTGTAGAGGGTGGCGGGTCGATGAGAAGGGCCATGGCACCAAGAAATTCTACGCAACTAATCGAGTGTAAATATAATTTTTGTGTAATTTTTTTAAATTAAATTCAATTGAAAATTCATATTATAGTAACTAATTGTAATTAAACTATAAATCTTAATTATCAATGATCACTATATTATTAATTTAATTACTAATGTCAATATATATATATATATATATATATATATATATATTAAAATAAATTGATTACAATCATTCCTGTCGGATATAAATATCTATCAAACTATTACAACTGTCATACTATGATCAATAATATCAAATACACTGAATCAAACAAACGTCTACTATTACAGTAGAAACAATACACCTACTATTCAGTAGAAACAACATCCCACACATAAGGTGGGGTTAGAACCCATAACATCTAGCGTCATGGGGCCTCAACTTCGCCGACTAAATTAGGTTTCATTGGTAGAATCTCAACTTCACAAACTAAGCTAACCAGCATTGGCATGAACTAGATTTTGGTAAAAGTTACTGTAATTATTATTTACTTAATTGCCAATTATGTTGATTGAAAATGTTGTTACTTATTAAAATAATTTGTTCCAAAATCATTTCCTTTATAATCAATTTTGCACTTATTATAAAATTATTTTAAAAAGAGGGTTCGGTGTAAACGAAGTATTTTCGAAAAGGGTGTAAGTGTAATACGAAATTAATCTGTTTTTTTGTGAAAAATATAATTTTATATTCTCAGAGATGGTCTAAGTGTAATTAACCCTACAAGTTATAAGATACTTGAAAGTATTTGTTAAAATCTATTACAAACTCACATAAAACATACACATATATTCGTATTTTTAATGAAACTTGAACTCATAACTTCATACTTGTATAGAAGACCTCATGAGTAAGTCCAACTGATGATGTCTAAGCTTTAGTTTGAGCTCGATAAAAATCATTATATGTTTCTTTGTGTTACAGTTCATCACGTCATCTAAGTCGTGTTTGGTTCAGGTGAAAGGATTAGGAAGAATGTGATTAAACTGGATATTATCTTAGGATATTTCAAAATATATATGGAACTAATACATCAATTCGATCAATATATTAATACAATTAAATTATGAAATAAATTATAATTCAAAAAAATAATACTCGCACATTCAGTAGTACTCGAACTTGATTTGAAATCTCAAATTTAACCACTAGATTAAGACATTATTGACCGTAAAATTGATTTTATGACACATGATAACATGCAAAAAAGGCCTTAAAGGGTATCTATTTTATTTTTAAGAAATTTTCAATTTATCCCTCTATATGTGAATGCTTTATGTAAGAATACATATAATAACAAGATATGTTTATGCTCTCTTCCCCGACTCATAACACAAAGACAAAAAAAAAAAAAATCTATATTTCATATTTTTTTATGAACTAACTTCGATCAATTTAATTTAATTATATTTTCTTCATATTTGATTTTTTAAATATGTGAAAATCATTTCATAATGAACAAATGAATTAATTTTTTTAGAAAAATATATTTAATCTATTTTATGTTTGGGTCCAAAATACCCTTGGGACTCGATTATGACTCTAAAATCCATCGAAAATAGGGTGAGTTTGCATCTGACTCGAACCCCTTATTGCACCGAATCGTTATTTTGCCAGGACCACCTATCACAAAAAATCCAAATAAAAAATTATGCATAGTAATAAATTCTATTTTGCATAATTGTACGAACCAAACGAGCCCTACATTATTTCAATAAACTAGTATACATTTATTTTCTTGCTTTCCCTAGTGTCCCTTGTTTTACCCTTTTCCAATGTGGGGAGGAGGATTTCGAGGATGAAAAGGATTTTTCAGAGCAACCTTAATCATCAATACATGCCCTAATAACTAATAACCACTCCTGCACTGAAACTGAAGGAATAGCAGCAGACAGGAAACAATTTGTGTGGTAGGAAAAAACTCAAATATTAGGACCACTTTTGTTACAACAAATTCATCAACCTATTAAAATTGAATGATGATGTGCATAAATTTGTCCAAATTGTCCACTACCATATATAGTTTATTTCATCTACTAAAGAAATATGTATGTATATATACTGATTACATAATACATCAAGATTAACAGCTCACAAATAAATTAATTCGATTAATAAATTGGTATTATAATAACATTAAGTGAGACAGATACACATTACAATAAGTATAAATTACAACGAACGCCCTAAAGATTAAAAACGCAAAATCCCTCTTAGTTGTTAGATGACCGCAATCGTTAACTCCAAAGAGTATTTGTAATTTTTCAAACAATGAGGGAGTATTTGTAACTATGACAAACATTATGGGAGTCCGTTGTAATTTATCCATACAATAAACCCACATTAAGTAAGACAAACACCTATACGTCTGGTGGGATTCAAACTCATGATATTCAATTTATTTATGGGACCCTACCCTTAACCACTAGACTTAGCTATTATTGTAATATAGTAAAAATATATATAGACACAACTATTAACACGACAAGAGATATATATTCTTTCATTAACCCTAAAAGAAAAATAAATGATAAAAATATTAATGAGAAAACAAAAATAAATGAGTTCTTTTTAGTTTAGAAAATAGTGTTACTACAAAAAAATATATTAACGAACAAAATATTAAATCAATTTTTAAAAGTTATTGTTAATTAAATACACTCAATACACGTGCATAATTAAATTATATTTATAATTTGATTAAATTAAAAGAGAATATATAATATGAGTAATTAATATAGACTGATAGAATGTAATAATTTTAAATATGCATGAGTAGGAAATAATTGATGAACAAATTGATTAACGAGATACGTTAATTATTTTATTAAAGAATAAATATATTGAAGGGTAATTTAATCAATCAATATTATGACAATTAAAGTTAGTTACTTTAGGGGTTGGGCCTTAATAAATAGTATAAATTAGTGATAAATTTTAATTTGTTGCATAATTTTAAAATAATATTTTAATACTATCACTAGAAATAATTAATGAGACAAGAATTATACATAAAGTTATCACACTGATAGAATGACAATATAATAATAACAAATATAATTGTCATCATATTTGTATTATCACTAATTATTTATAATAATAAGTTAATGTATATTTTTCATCACTAATAACTATATTACAGAAATAACAAAATTATTATCACTTAAAATATATTTGCAATGACGATTTAAAAGTATCTCTGAAAATACGACACAAACAAAGTTGATATGATGAATATAAAAAATAAAGTAACTTTACATACATATAAAAGAAAATATGTGATGATGTGAAATTAATGTTGAGTTGTTGACAAATAACTATTTCACGATGATGAATATGAGGGTTTGTTTGGTTTGTATAATAAAATTAGATATAATAAAATTCGATGGGATCATAAATGAAATTATAATTAATGTCATCTTTCATTATTTGTTATTTGGTTTGAGATATTGCATGTATGCCATCACATGTAATAATATAATATGGTGTTTGGTTAAAAGAATTATAAAACATGATTAAATATAAAAAGAATATTAAAATTATCAATTTTTCAGTTATTTCTATTTTAATATTGTAACTTGTGAATGATTACAAAAATAAAAACTTTTAATTATTTAGTGAAATAAAATTTTTTAAAATTATTTTTTTCCTACATCCGTATGAAGCAGAAGTTCAAAACATATTTAATTAAAAAAAATAGAGAGCGAAGATTTAATTTTTTTTAAAAATATGGTGAAATTTTATTTTTTTTGAAATTTAATAACCAAACAAAATTTAAATATTTTTCAAAAGTCCCAAACAAAAACAAAGTAATACTTTTTTATATATATTAAAATTATTATAATTTGAAATCCCTTTTCTTGTGGAAAGAGGAAGAACTCCGGACTCCGGGGGAGAAGGACTTACGGAGAGTTGGAGAGAAAAATAGAAGTATGGCTAATTCAGATCGAGTATAGCTAAACTTGAATCGGTTATATGATAAGTATAATATACTAAGGGCACATTTACTTTGGATGATATGATTAAAATAGGATATATTAAATTGTGATTATTATCATGAAAAAATCACATCATATTTTGAATTTGAGGCACTAATCATGAGTTAATAAAAAATAAAGTAACAAAAAAATAAAGGGTGATTAGCCATGATATCATGGCTAATCACTCAAAGTAAAGATGCCCTTATCGTACAACTGATATATAATTAAAAAAAAAATGATTAATTATATGATAAAATATAATACACGTTATATAATTGATTTAATTTTAACAAAATCTGATTTAAATAACAATTTTCTAGAAAAGCAGTAGATAGGGAAAGATAGAATGAAAGGACATATAAGGAATGAATTTTTTATACCTTTCCCTTACCCATTCAGAAATTAAGGGAAAAACAAACCCATGTGCTCATTGCGAACATCTAATGATGACGATGATGATAATTAGCTATAATTAAGATAATAATTTAAGAATAACAAATCAAATGAAATAGTGTTTATGTAAGATTGCAGATGGATTAGTGCATGTGTTAAAATAAATAATCCAAACCTCTATTAAATTAAAAAAAAAAAAATAGCTACAATTTCACTAAATTGCAGCCCACGTTATGATTAAGAAAAGTTGCATGTGATGTTGCGGACAATATGCATTCACTAAATCTATCTCCTCTCAAACCCAACTTTTCCGATATTGATTAGGGATAAAATGGAAGTAAGCAATTCAAGCACAGTCCCAACACATATTACACCTTATAAACTTTTCTTTTTTAATTTGTTAAAAGATCGTCTCCCATCCCCACAATGTTTGAGGGGTATTTATACCACCTAGAACAATTAATGTGTGTGCGTGGGGTTGGGATTGTAAAATTATTTTGGCAATCATCTATACGATCGATGGAATTAAGAGTGTATATTGTGAGAGTTGGATTAATTTACGTAATTTTTTGGTCATATTTAATGTTTGTGGTTTTTAAAAAGTTTAGTTTAGACCTAACTCGACAATCATTAAAATCGCACTTTGGGATTTTATTGGGTTGGGCCGGGTTGACGGTTTTTTAGTATAGAGTCAATCATGTGCAAAATTATGCTAGTATTTTGTAACAACGCATGCTTCTGTTAAAATTATTTTGTCGTAACAAATGCATTTTTTTGTAATAATAATTTGCAAAAATATAAAAATATGAGCTATCAATTATAATTTATAAAAATAAACACTTATATATAGTTTATATATTATTATAAAAAGAATACAGATATATATATATATATATGAAAAATCTTACAAATTTTTTTATGAATGAAATTTTGAAAAAATTCCTTTTTTCAAATTAAATTTTATAAGAAACAAATCATAATAATATATAATATTAAACAAACATTATTCAAAAAAATAACTTGATTATCATAACATATAGTAACAAACTGATGATATTACGTGTTTCAAGTTCTTGCATTGGCCAATGGCTAGAACATTACCGAAAATTAAGAATTAATTATCTAATTAGTTTTATTTACATATTTATACATATATATTATACAATAGCTTTTTTGGTGGAAATATCATCTTCACTTATCGCTGAAACCAATGGAGCTTCTCGTGAGGCAGCTTTGATTTTGTTGAAATCAACCATGTTAGGTCTGCAGCTTGATAAAATGGAATGTTGGATGAGACAATTTCCCTGCAGTTTCTAGTGCAGCTGAAGTGAATTTTAACTCCAAAATATCTCCTCTTTCAAGTGGGGTTGTTTTGTCATGAATCATAGATCGCCCCACTAACCCATTCTGGAAGCTTTGAAATCTTCGAAAAACTTGGTGACATAGTATGAACTGAAGTCAGAGCTCCAAAATCATACCATTCTTGGATATCTTCTGGTTTGGACCCTTCTAACATTCAAACTTTGTCGTATTTTCCAAATGTTTCGATTATGGTCTTACTTGGATTCACTTTTTTGTGAGAAATTAATTTTTTTCACATTCGCTTGTAAACCTGCCAAGCAGAAGAAAAAAAATATCAACTCATTAGTATTAACCTTAGAGATGCATGTTATCGGCCTATGGCTAACATCTCCCTCTTTTACCCCAGAGGTGCTGGGTTAACTTGAATATCAGGAGTTTGCACTTCCTGTGATTCAATTGTTGGAGTTTTGCCAGAGTCTAGGATGACCGTATACAATTGGTACTTGAATCCGACACTACAAGTTTATAGCCCTGTACTCTAAGGGCATGTTTAGGGTCATGCTCCCTCAACTTGGGAGTCATCCTCAATGGTGATGCCTTCTGAATTGGTTCTTGTAGGTCATTCCATAGTGAGGTTGAAGCAACCATGGTACTCCTTATTGTGATATACACAGTGTCAAGATCAGCTCTTTGAATTTGTCCGACTACTTGGGCATTCACCAACAACCATCCAAACTTCTTGTCAAGCTCCTCAAGATTTCTCTAAGGTGTTTGAGCTTTAACATGATGAAGTTTGCTTCAGATGCCCCCATATCTTGTTAGAAAATCTGCAAGAACATTCTCGTGAGATTTTTTAACGATAATATTATAATAATAATATTGACATTCAGCTTGCTATTTGATAATACGAACTTTCTCAATTTTAGATTCTAATTTAATTTTCAAGAATACCTTAACATTGGTATTATTAACTTTTAATGTGAATTTTTTAGCAAGTAAAAATAACGGTCATTTTTTAAAACCCTTTCAGACTATAAATAATTCTTTCTCGTTAAAATGCCAAACTTGGGTTTGTTGTTATGAGAACAACTCTCATGTATATCTACAAGGATATTCCCCTATAGTAGTCTTATTCATGAGCACAGATGCCCATCTATAGTCATTGGGGTCTATGTAGATCACTAATTCATCCTCGTCTTGTGGTATTGCAAGCTTGGGCAGGTTATTGAAAATCTGTTTCAGCTCCTGAACTCTTTGAGTGTGAATTCTCTCCCGTTTCCACTTTGAAATTTGTGATTCCTACAAAAGCGGTTGGAAATACTTTATGAATATTGCAAGATCCTTAGTACAGATACCTGAAAAATTAACAACTCCCAAGAAGCTCTGCAAATACTTCTTATCCTTGAGTACATCTACAAATTGCGAATTTTCTCCAGAATGTGATCCTGTAACTCATACCTATCTCGTCAATCAAAATTTCTAAAAATTTAATTTTATTGACAGCTATAGTAGCTTTCTTTTCAAAAAGCACTAATCCTTCTTTATGGCATGCATTAGAAAATATTTCAAAATATTTAATGTGATCTTTCAAAAGATCTTTAAATCTTTAAAAAGATGAACTCAAAAAAATCTTTAAAAAGATTGTTCATTTTTCTTAGAAATATCTAGGGTGCATTAGCTAATCCAACTAGTAGCACATTCTAGATATATTGTCCTTGTGGTGTGGCGAATGCAGTAATTTTTTTTAATTCACTCTTCATCTTTATCTGATAAAAATCATGTTTGCAATTGAATTTAAAAAACACTTTTGCACCTTTAATGCAATCGATTATTTGCTCTCTACTAGGAATGTAGTAGGATGCAATTTATCACTCAATTACATACTTTAGAACTAGTTCATAGCATTGATGATTGACTTATGCATCTTTTGGGTAAATGATTAACATTAACCCCCTTTGAAGCAAAAAGAGTCAAAAAGCCCCAAATGAAGCCAAAACGTGAACAAGGAAAGATGAGAAGAAAACAGACTGAGCATTCGATAGGGCGTGAACACTCCCTAGTCAATGCTTGAGTCAGTCTACATAAAAATGGGCGAATTCAGAAAGATTTGTTATTGCGATTTGTTTCCTTCTCCAGGCTGCAAGTTGGAAGGCAAGAGAGAGGACAATTTTGCTGCTATAAAAAGGGGTGTGAAGGTTGAAAATTAGCATCCAAATTCATATTTTATTACTCTCTTAGTTTAGATCATCTCCGCTCGTTTCCTTTCTTTTAATATGTTTTTTTTATAGGATTTTAGGAAGAATTTCGACACATGTTGTGTAGCTAATTCTCTTTTCTGATTCAAGGGAAACGTTAAACTCAATTGTTGTATTTTGAGATCTTGAGTTTATTTGATTTTGCTGAATATTTCTTATCTTGATTTACAACTTATGGAATGACTATTATTGATAGATCTGACAATTCGACTCAATATTAATTGTTCTATTTATATCCATGAGTTCAGTGATCCGTTATTATCATGAATGAGTGGTATGAGTAGCAAAGAAAGTTTATGTGCTTCGCATGATTTATTTGTTGGGACAAGAAAACAAGGTTAGATAATTACATCTATTTCAATTATTTGATCTAGGTTCAACTATTTTCATTGATGCAAATGCTATTATTCAAATGATATGGAACGCTATCGTGCCCAATCGTGAGATAACAAGTTTTGATTTAGATGATTGAGTCAAATCAATTACAATAGGAAAATAAAAATTTATTATGGCTATCCTAATAGATTTCAAGATTGAATGTTTGATTGTGAAATTAATCTTGTGTGATCAATGATTAGCATAACGATTGGTGATACACTCCCTTGGGTCGAAATTCTCTATTGTTTCTTCATAGTAATTTATTTATGCTTTCTGTTTAGTTTGCATTAGTTAGTAGTAATTATTAATTCAAACTCTCCCCATTTGGTTACTACAACTTGATTGAGAAATTAACTAATAGTTTCCTAGGAATTCAGTCTGGTTCGACTACTGCTACAATTTTAGGATCAGGGTAGAATGTGTAATACTTGGTATAGCTTAACTGTGGGTGATGAATCATTTTCTTGGAGGAAATTGAAGAAAGAATGGAAACAAGATAATGGATGTCTACAATGGTCGAGAATCATAGGCGATATGGATTTCAAACAAATTGGAATGCTCAACAAGCCAATAAGGTAAGCAACATTGACTTGGAGAAAGGAATTTCTAATCTCACTACTTTGGTTCACCAATTGTTTGTAGGACAAATACAAGCAACGAAAGTTTGTGGGAATTGCCCAATCCCTATACACTCTGAAAATGCATGCCCATCGTTAGAACACAACTTGATATGGGAAATGAATGCAGTTAGGGGATTTCTCGGGCAATTTCAACATCAATATGAGCCTTACTATGAGTTCTACAATCAAGAGGGTGAGGATTTTGTGTTGGGGTCAAGTGGAACAATCGAGATACCAACCACAAGAACCATATCAAATAGCTAATTCGGATATAAGTTTAGAGGACATTGTCAAATCCCTTGCTCTACAAAATTTGAGCTTTCAGAGTCAAATGGAGCAATCGAGATACCAACCACAAGAACCATATCAAACACCTAATTTTGTCAAGATTTGTATTTTTTGGTTTTTGATTTGGACCACCACGATCTTCTCTTGAAAGAGGTTCGTCTAGAAATCCTAAGGTAGAACTACTCTGCTTCTTCCTTTTTTTTTTGGCTCGCTTGATTCTCCTATCATTGTAGAAAAATTATTATTATCACAACAAAGATGGGTTCTTTTGATCTTACCTCTCAGCCTCTTCATATTCTTTTGGATGGATGCTTGATAATACCAACCCTTCAGCTTGTCTTTAAGAAAAGACATCCTCTTTCCAATTAAATCTAGTTGGCCTTCGAGTACTTTGTATGACTGGATCAACATTTTCCTCCATGGACTGCAAATCTTTGCAAAGAACATTGAAGCTGCTAGTTCTGTTGCTACTCCACTCTGGAAGAAATACTTGTAAAATCAATAAATATATTCATCTACTACGCAAAAATACTTCTTAATTCAAGGCTAAAAAGAGCTTGTGCATACTTTCTAGCATTTCTGCTCTACTTTCTTAGAAGTATCCATCTTTGATGAAGTGTATCTTGATAAGCCTTCCTAGCCGATCTGCCATTGCTCTTTTGAATCCCCGGCAAGGATACTGGCTTTGCTATCTTTTAGGATGTTGTCCCATTTGATCACAGAACCCTGCAAGCTCAACTCCACTAGTTTTATGAAGTTTTTGTTGTCGAGTTCTAAGGTAGTTGTCGCTATCTTTATAGCTGCAACACATTCATCTATCAATTCTCAATGTTTCGAAAATCGATAACGTCTAGGTTAAGTACGATACCGTATGGATGCAAGGACTGGAACATGGTCCTTGCCCAAGGTGTATTTTCTGGCTCTCCTCAAATTTCTTCTTGAATTTTTTCTAATTCTGGTTCCCACCAATATAGTATCGCCTGTCATTTCCTCGCAAGTGTGGTGAGCTGTGAGAACCTGTACTTCCCTCCAGCTGTGGTAGTGCTGGAGTGATGTCATAGGTTTGAAAATTGACTAAGTCCACAATCCCTAGTTGGAAAAAGGATTCAGCCAACTACAATAGATCTTATAGATCCATCCTCGTTACCTCCATTTATTTATGGATATGATGGATTCAATAATTATATCTTCTCTTGCTTTCGAATTTAAAATCTCTGTTGCCTTCCCCTTTTGATGTAGAAGAGGTATTGATCCAAAGACATCCCTGATTCGTTGTTGTCTAGATTTGGACGTTCAGGTTCTTCCTTTGATTTCTCTTTAGATCTGCAACTTCTGTCTTCAAATCTGAAAGATCCTTGTGTAGATTTAGGTGGATCTTAAGGATCTCATCCACCTTTTCGATCAAGGACTCTATTTCCATAGGTATATAGATTAACTTATGCCATAGTCTTAAACTGTCTTTTGATTCCCTAAGATCTTAGGAGATCTTCGAGGTATCCGGCTCAAGTTCTTTTAAATCAATCCCTTTAATCATAATTTTAAGAACTGTATTGGTGAAGAGATTTACCTGTTCTGTTTCTCCTTGCTAGTACTCTACCATGGATTTCAATTGCTTGTAGGCTTTTCACCGTATTTTCTGGTAGCACCTTCTCAATCTGGTGAATTCTCCATCATTCTTCTTGTTCCTCCTTGGTAAGAGGTTCATGAGAGAACTTTTGTGTGGCCTTAGCTAGAATTTCTAGGATGAAATTCTTTCTTTGTCTTTCCAAGATCTGAAAATACTCCTGGTTGTCACTCGAACCTTCATTCGTGTTTGGAGATAATCTTCTCCATTCCGTAGAATTTTCATAAAGAAATTCCATCTTCAATCTTTCAGAATCTGAAAGTACTCTCTATTGTAACTCGAACTTTCATTCGGTTCCATTCTCTTAAAGAGTCTCCTCCTTAGTGGACAAGTAATATTTAAAGGTAATATAAACAAATATTTTTCAATAAATCTAGGCTCTCATACCATTCTACGCAATCATGAAAAATGCAAATCGAGTACAAATGGACTAAAATGTTCTTTTTAAAGCTGTGCAGGGGTAAAAAATTATCTAAAATTCCGTCTGTGGACTAAATTTAAGCAATTGTGAGAGTTACTGGACTAAATTTAAAATGCGCAAATTTAATGGACTAACAACGCACAAACTTAATGGACCAATCATGTCTTTATCCCTTAATAAAATAATAATCTCTGCTACCATTATCCTATATCAGAAAATTTTAATTTTAAGAGTTAAGTGCAAACACGATGACATGTAAGATGAAGTTTTAAGAATATATGTCAATTAAAGCTTGGTGAAACTACTATTTAGATGATTATCAAACTTTTACTAAGATGAACAAGGACCTATATATGTATAATTTACACTCCTTCATTTTTTTAAATATATTTTGGCCTCCTGTAAGACTTAGGCTAGAATATTTTCATGATGTCTTATCTTTTCATCCTAACACATCTTGTATATTGCATAAATAATTAAACTTGGTCATTAATAACATATTAACTTTATGTGCTACAATAAATCCAATCCAAATCATTGTGAACATTCAATAAATTTATGTTAACGTTTATCTTTATCCCATAATATTTTCTAGTTAGTGTTTGGAATTGATAGTTTTTATGGCAATGTCCAAGTAGTTTAGAGGAATTAAGACCTTAAATAGTTTTTTTTTTTTTTATAGAATTTTATCTTTTAGAACTAATTATAATTTTTTATTAAAAATTATTTAAGTAAGGATATAAACGTCTTTTTATAATGAGAACAAACATATAAGAGATTCATACTTAAATAGTTTCTTTGATAGAATTTCATCTTTTAGAACTAATTTTGATTTCTTATTTAAAAAATTAATTAAGTAAAGATACAAAAGTCTTTCACAATGAGAACAAACACATAAGAGATTCATACTTGTATAATAGAATAGATATAGATATAGATAACTTTTCCATTTGTGGGATTTTTTTGCCTCCATCAGATGTCAGAGGAGGTATTGCACAGATGTTACTCATTTTCCCCAATAAATAAATAAAGGTAAATTACATTGACATTCTTGAGGTAACGCTAAAAGATACAAACATCCTCTATTTGTTCGTAAAATTACAGCTACTCCCCCTGATATTATATTTGTAACTACACCCCTATTCAAATGAAAAATTTTTACAAATACCCCCTAAAAATATTAAACTAATACTCCTTAAGGGGCGAAGCTGCAATTTTATAAAACATGGGTAAAGTTTGTATAATTTGACCTAAGGGATAATTTTATTTTTTGTACCCAAAAATATACTTTTTTTCGTTTTAGTACCCCAGCTTTTCAAGTTATCAGACTTGGTACCCAAAGTAATTAATTTTCATCCACCTGAGTACCCTCCGTTAGTTTGACCATTAAATATGAAATTGAAATAGAAAAGAATTAAAATAGAATTTTTTTTAATTGTGTGTGTTGAATAAACAGGAATCCAAACATGCTCATAAACGAATTCCCGCCTAATTTTTACTCCAAAATTGACTTGACCTTTAGTTTTAATAGTCAACTTAACGGAGGGTACTCAAGTGAATGAAAATTAAAAAATTTTAATACTAAGTCTGATGACTTGAAAATTTGGGATACTAAAATTAAAAAAAATATATATATACTTTAAGTATAAAAGTGAGATAATCCCTTTGGCCTAATTTTACAGAATGTGAATATAATTTACCCACGAATAAACAAAACCCTTGCGACTCTTTTTTAGTAATTACCTTTGTGTCAGTTTTAAAAAGCATGGATAAAGGACAATGAGCCTATAGTGCTTCGTTTGTAAGAAAACTCATCACTTAAAAGAGGTTTTGAAGTTGAGTATCGAATTCTACAAATATAGACACAACGTATATATATATATATATATATATATATATATATATATATATATATATATATATATATATAATAGTTAGTTTGCAATTATTGCCTTTAATGTTTTGATAGGAAAGTGCTGATGTTGTTGATTAGGTTTTAAATAAAAGCATACTTTTAAGTTCAAATATTGAGTCTTATAATGTGGGTATTTATCTATCTGTCTATCTGCAACAATACTTAGTTTGCAGTTATTATTTCTGATTTTCTGTAATGAAATTGTTGATATAGTTGATAAGGTTTTAAGTACTTTTGGCTCAAGTGCAGAGTCTCGCAGATGTGACTGAGCTCATGATTTTTTCTGTATTTTGTATAAAATTATTAATATAATTGACAACATTCTAGATATTTTGATGAAATTGGTGGCTTTTGAAAATTTAAATTGAATAATTACAGTGCTCTCCTCTGAAGTTTGATATAATTATACGTAAACTTTATATGGTTTAAAAATTTTTTATCTAGTACACTGAAGTTTGTTTTTGTTTACAATAGACTCCCCTGTTAGTCAAATTCATCAAATTTATTGGTATTAGCAAAAAAAGTTAAATGAAAAATCTATATTCATTCCAAATTGATTTATTATTGATCAATTGCATGTCAAATAAATCTTTTCTGACCAAAACTATCTTTATACATCTTCATACGCTAATGCATGTGAAGAGGCATATCATCATTCCTATAAGGGTATTTTGGTTAGAAAAGAGTTGTTGACCTGCAATAATTGAGTATAAGTACTCAATTGGGAGTATGAATTTTTATTCAATTCTTTTTGGTAATATAAACAAGTTTGGTGAACAAAGAGACCTATTTATTAGAAGAAACAAATAAGAAGTATTACGTGTAATTTTTTAAACTACACAAAATCTACGTGTAATTACATTAAACTTTAAAAATGGGTGATATAATTATTATTATAAAAAAAAAAAAAAAACATGGATAAAGAAATGTGATGATGGAGGGGCAAAGGGGAAATGATGGGCAGTCATGTGCCACTATACAATGACAAGAATCAATTAATGTATGGAAATATTCTTTTCTATGTCTTTACCTTTTGGTATGGAGATGGGCCATTTTGGGTGTACCTACAACTTGTCATTTGTGATGGCCTCAACCTCTTATCAAACAAAACTACTATTTGCAAATGACACTCTCATGTGCCCTTTTTCAGTTCTTTGGAAGCAAAATCATTTGCAATCATGCTTGGCTTTGTCTTTTAACATGATTATGAGGTACTAATTATGATTCAACTCCTTCTATTCTTATATAAATTTTTGCTCATTGGTACTTTTCTGACACTTGATTTACCAAATTTATCTATTTGACCTAGTCAAGGTGTGGGACTCAGGATAAAATAGGATCCCGTAAATATTAAACGGTAAATGCTACACCTGTTGTTGAATATACTGGTTAGTTAGATGATTTACATACGCATATCTTTTTAAAAATACGGAGCATCTGACAATTACCCAGGCACCCAATGCACAAAACATTAAATATAAAATGGATTTAACTAGTAAAATAGGCATATTATTGTACACATCCGTATATAAATAGCTTTCCTTTTTTTTAAAAAAATTGAAAAAAATAATTTGTAATCTATTACCAAAATAGGAATTAGAAAGGTTAGGTTGATGAGCCAATTATAATGCAAAAATAAAAATATATCAAAGAGGTCAAAATAAAAGACTATATGTGTTAACAACATGAAAGATAGCAATGATTGTGAGAATTTTAAAGCAAAAGGAATTAACAGAATTATTTTGTCCAAAGACTAATGGAGGTGCTAATAAATAGTGAAAATAAACTCTTATCAGTTTATTGCTGAAAATAATATTTTTATTTTATAACTTATGTTTTTTAATTATTTAAATTAAATGTATTCAAGCCAAAAGCTATAAAACAGCTTCCTATCAACTTCTACAACTTATTGATAAAATCATAACCATTAAATTATTTTTAAATTATTTTTTTAAACATTCCAAATTCAATTTTTTTTTCTCATCCAACTTTTATTTACCACTTTTAACTTTTATTGTTGTTTAACTTACCAACTCTATTTAGAACTTATTACCACCATTAAAGTAGAAGCTATTATAAACACGGCTCAAATGGTGTGAGTTTCTAGCCAACTCAACATTTAAATATATATGAAGTTAAAAGAAAAAGAAAAAGAAAACAATTAAATCTAGAGGGCAAAGGGGGAAAACGACTGACCATGACACGAGAGGGTGCTGATCAATAATTATATAGGCCCCATTTGGTTCGTGTAATTATGCATGATAAAATTATTTATCATGCCTAATTACATTTTTGGTTAGTATTATTAGAGTCCAGTATTAATATCGAGCCTAATCTTATTAATCACAATAAATGCTATTATGAATCAAGGCCATTTAATTAATATTAGTAATCCTACAAGTTAATATTATTTTTTTTTTAAATTTACCCTTGGACACTCTCCTTTTTCTCTCCTCGTCTCCACTCTCTCCCCTCTTTCTCCCGTTTTCTCTTTCTCCCATTTGCCTTTTTTATTAGAAAAATTGCATAATACCCCCTTGTGTTATCCAAAAATTGCTAAAAAATTTACTCGTGTTAATTAAATAGTCTAAAAAGACCCTCTCTAATTATGAACCCTGCAAAAAAAAACTCGTATGTTAAAAAAAAACAAAGAGTTGCTTACACGTGCCAAAAACGAGAGTTGAATACCATTTTAATATATTTTTACCTTTGACCATTTTAAATGGACAAAATTACCCGTATCTTATGCCATTATCCCCTCTTTTTATTTTTTTTATTAATTCTTTACCTTTTTCACATTTTATTCAAAAATATTACAAATACTGAATAATTAATATTCATGAAATATTTATATGTAAAAAATATCACCACTGCTTTCACCTCACTAACTCCGCCTCACCACTGCCTCTGCCTCTGCTTCTGTTCACATCTCCGCAACTAATTTGGACATTCCCATCTCCGCTCGTCGTCGCCCACCCAAATCTAGGCGGCGATGAGCGTTGTCGCCCATCCAGATCTAGGCGGTGACTTTGTGGGCGACGACCCCAGTCGCCTAGCAGTGATTGTCGGTGGAGGTGTTATACGGTATTATATTCATGATAAATTTTTATATGTATATGTATAATATATTTTTAAAATACATAAATTTGGATCATTCGTTTTTAAAATTGATTAAATCTTATGATTCTGGTGAAATATAGAAAATCCAACTGTCATTATAATAACAATCATTTATAGTATATAAGAGTACAACGAAAAATCACAAAAAAAAAAAATTGTTGAAACCGTTAAATCAAATAAACGGCAAGGGAGAGTGTGCAAAATTTTAAAAAATACAAGGGTTTTTAGTTGAATTTTCATAACACAAGGGGGTTTTATGCAATTTTTTCTTTTTGTTATTTGTGAAGCTTGTGCATGATTAAAAAAATATATTTTAAATTACAACAATTTAATAATAAAAAATAGTAAAAATATTACTTTTTCTTTTTGGAACATTTGAAAAATATTTGAGTTTTTATCATTAATTACTTAATTGAATGTGTGTTTCCAACTTCAGTTTTATATAAATATAGAAAAAAAAAATATTTAAAATTAATTTTATTTTAAACAATTGTATTTCAATAAGTAATTTAGTGAATTTTTTTATTTTTTTAAAATAATTTACAAGCTACAATATAAAAATATAAATATCTTAAAAATAGATACCCTTTATAGTCTTTTTGCATTTAACCATACGTTATAATCCTTTCAACTGAACATCATATGGGTAAATTGCATAAAACCCCCTGTGTTTTAATTTTTTAACTAAAAACCCCCTGTGTTAATTTTATAGGCAAAAAAACCCCTGTATTTTTTAAAATAATGCATACTTTCCCCCTCCGTTAATTAGTGTTAACAGCGTTAAATTTTTTAAAAAATTGACCGTTATACCCTTATAGTGATAGCCATTGATCTTCAATAGATAGAAATGGACGGTCCAGATTTTAATTTATTTTAAATATATATTTTATATTATAATTAATTATATATACACATTTATAGATATGCTAATTTATATAGATATATTATACATAATATATATAGATGTATATATATATATATATGCCATTGCCGCCGCCGCTGTGGCGGCGACGGGAGTCGCCGCCCTTCTGCAAAAAAAACGAGCGACGGCGAGGCGTCGCCCAGATTCGCCGTCGCCCGTCGATCTGGGCGACGGGCGTTGGCGTGGAGGTGGGGGGAGGCCCTGCCGGAAGGGAAGTCGTCTTCCTCCCCCTTTTTTTTTAATTTTTATTTTATATAAAATTTATTTATAAATCTTTACAATATTAAACAATCTAAATTTGAAATTTTTATTTTTTGAAAAATAAGTAAAAATAATTTAATTTTTCAAATTTTAAAATAATAAAATAACTATTAAATTTTATTTTTAAAATATGGTAATTATGATTAAATATTATTTATAAATAATATAATTTATTAAAATATATTTAAATTAAATAGTAATTTAATATTATTACTAATATATTTGTTATAAATTGACTTTTATTTATATTCATATAAATATTTAAACTTGTTTTATAAACTTTAGTATATATTAAACTTTGTATTATGATTTGTTCATTAAAATTTAATTAAAATGATATATTTTAAGTATTTTAATATTTTAATTAATATATTTTATAAATAAATAAAATTTATTAAATACATCAAACTAAATAATAAATGAATAAATCAGTAATATACAATTTATTAAAATATATTTAAACTAAAATAGTGATTTTCTTTTATATATCAAACAAAGGGGTAAAATAGACATTTGTAAATATAAAATAATGTTAAAAAAGTGTTAAAAGGGAAACCCACTCTCATTTAGGCGAGTGAAATGCACTCTCTGTTAATTTTTAACGGAGAGGGGGTATTTTGCTGCTTTTTAAATAACACAGGAATTTTTTTGCCTATAAACATAACATAGGGGGTTTTACACTATTTTCCTAAAACACAGGGGATGTTACGCAATTTACCCTATTATATTATTAAATGAAATATCCCACATACAATACCTCAAACCAAACATCATATAATGAAAAATAGAATTAATTATCATTCAATTTTTCATCCAATCTAATCCTATCACGTCTAATCACATTACACACGAACCGAATAAGCCCATAATATACCGTATAGATACTAGTACATATTGCACATTCTATGCATGTGTGTGTGTGCATACCTTTTAAGTACACGGAGTATTAAACAGATTTGAAAAAAATATTATTATGTTAAGAGCTTATTTTATTTATAATAATTTTGTGAATAAATATAATTTGTATGGTAACAAAATTAATTTAACTTAATCAAAAAAGAAAGTAAAAGAAAAGGAAAAGAATTTAAAAACAATTGAGAGGAAAAACAATAATAGTAGAAATTGGAAAACAATTTAAAAATAATTGAGAGGAAAAACAATTCAGTGACACGTGTCGATTTATTATAGGATAAATTGTGGCTAACCAATGATATGAGAATACGCGGCAAATTTGCAAAACTAATCCCATAATTTAAAGATCATTTCAAATTTATCTCATACTTTACAGAGATTTTAAATTTAACCCAACGTTCTAAAAACAATTGGGAAAGGAAGCCAACCTGTTAAGGAAAAAGACCCAAAAAGTAATAGCCTTTAAAACTAATGGGGAAGAACCCACGTGAAAGTCACATGCACGTAGCCAAAAAACATAATCAGTTATTAATCTTAACGTTCATTAATGGGAGGTGCGATGTTTTGGCCTCGCTTTGCAACTTTTAATAAAAAATGAGGTTAAATTTAAAAGTTTGTAAAACGTGCGATCAAGTTTGAAATGACCCCAAACTGTGGGACTAATTTTGCCGACAATACACACACCAAAGGCATTTCCAATTCTAAAGAAATAGATAAATCAATTACAATAATTTTACCAGCCAAAAAGCATACCATACAATTTACATTCCCTAATAATTCATGAAAAGATTTAATCCTAAATATCATGTAACTCACCTTGGGACCAAAGTGAAGAACAGCCTTAATATTTGACAACTCCAACATTCTGAGGCTTACCCAGAATTGAATCAATGCTGCCGTCGTAGAGACCAAGATTCCGAGCAACGGCAAAGCCGGCATGCATTCCATCCACAGCAGCGCTCACTATTCCACCGGCATAGCCCGCTCCTTCCCCAATGGGATAGAGCCCTTTCAAGTTGGTGCTCTCACATGTATCGCTTCTCCGGGTGATGTGGATGGGAGAACTAGTCCTCGTCTACAACAAGACAAATATCGATGTAAAAAAAATTTAGTTTGTACAATGTGAATGAATAGAAATCAGCAACATGATATCGATCAACATGGTAAATACCTTTACAAGAATAGGCTATTCAGAGTTAAATTATAACAACTTTCTTTTCATAATTTACGACGTTGATATACTACTCCATTTTTGTGCGGTGCAAAAATTGGGAAGGTATAGTACCTCAACTCCATGAAGAAGGGCATTGTTGGAGATAAATCCCGGCAACTGTAAACCCCATGAGAGTAACAAACTTTAATGTCACCTCTTAAAGTGTACACAAAACAGCATATAACATAAGACGGATGAATAAACATGTAAAAGGAAGGAGATTGAACCTCCTTGTCGAACATTGAAATTGCATGCTGCAAAGCTTCAGTAATACGAACAGGAAATAGTTTGTGAAGGTTTGCGGCCTTTACACCTAAACGGTAGCTGGATGGCGGTACAGATGTTACTACAAAACAAAGCCAATGAAGTGTTTTGGGAATTAGCTACTAGCCTACTGCAGCAGGAAACAGAGAAAACGAGCAAAATAAACCACACACACACACACACACACATATATATATATATAGAGAGAGAGAGAGATGTGGTTCCACCAGACAATCTGTTCTCCAGAAAATCCGTAGCCGTTTGTACAGGAACGACAAAGTTTCCACCACCCATGAGAGCTGCTTTTCGTTCAAATGTTCTCTGAAAAGTAAATAAATAATGCCAAAACAAGAAAAATGACAAATATAAACATGCAAAACAGGACAAAAGAAAAAAGGAGGAAACTGAAACATCACCGATTTAGAATAGTTTCATCGGACACTATTACCATCCAACTTTAAGTTTAGAAAAGGGAGTTGAAAATAAGTGTTAAGTTCTAGAAACTAATAGAACAAGTGATATAACATATTCAGACTGAAAGGTACCTGAAATTCAACCCCGGCTAGAGGCCCACTGAGATTTAGAGCATCAAAATCTTTTGAAGACACATTAACTACAAGTGCTGCATTAGCCCACCTGGATGAACGCCGAGAAAACGACATGCCATTAATACAAAGTTCTGATGGATCTGTGCTGGTGAGAACCACCTGCATAAAATGCAAACTGAAATATCATGGGACGCGCCTATCAATTCAAAGGTGTTTTAGATGTCAAATGAGCAAGTGCAAATACATATAGCAAATTGCTTGGGATCGTAGAAGCTGAATTTGGGTTATGGGCGTTAAACAAGTCAAGTTTGTGGCATTGTGCATCTGCCCCAATTGACAAGGTGGCACCTCATGGTAACTTGATCTCAAAACGGCGCCAGCTTGTTGACACATAGGGTGGTGTTTGACTAAGCTTATAATATGACCAAAATATGTGTTTGTTGAAGTTTTAAAAATAAGTTGGAAAGTCTTTACTTTTTCAAAAGAAGCTCATAAGCTCCCATCATCTTACTTTTGGATGTAATAAGCTCCTTCTTTAAAGAATTTAGCAAACACTTTCCATGAAAAGTTTATAAGTTGATCCAAACACCCTCTTTGTATAGATTCAGGTTTCATGAAGACATCTCATCCTTGATATCAGATGATAAGATCCAAGGATGATGTCTTCATGAAACCTGAGTAAGACAGGCCATATACATCCAAGGAAAGAATAGGCAGAATCCACCAAGAAAGAAAAACCGAAACTAGACTGTGAGCACAAGGAAGACATACAGGTGCAAGGAAGAGTAAATACCTGGCCTCCCGGACACATGCAAAAGGAGTAACAACTACGACTTGTCGAATCCGATTTTGACAGTGTATCCACATCTCTTAGATTGACATACTCAGCGACCTGGTAATCAGCTACTGGTACTTTCCCACGCCCGCTCTGAACCTCACTGGCTAAACCAGAATACTGCATCATTATGTTTAGGTCCACCCGTCATGTCATCAGACCAACTCATCGTGAAACTTAACCAAATTAAGATCATAACTAAAACTACTTATACATTTGTAGGTAATCCTATAAGAAAGATATCAACTAATAGCTGGTATGATCCTAGAAATTGTAGCTTCATTTTCCAAAGTTTCAGCAGTAAATTCAGTATTATAGCTTTCCTTAGCTCTAAAATGAACACAGTTTATCTGCATGTTACTATGTTCGTTCCTTCTTGCTTATAGGCCTGAGATCATGCGTCAAATTGCAGATGGTTTAACCTCTTTCTCCCATTCATGTCGAGTGAAGTAATTAAAACAACAACAATGCATAATTTCCCAAATTCAACAAAAACCAAGCAGCTGAAGATGTCCTGCCAAGGCTTAAAATTGGGAAGCAGTAGTTAATGGACACAAAGGTCGTCATTCAAGACTCATTTACTTAATTGAAGAGCCCCACTTTTTACTGAACAAGTCACAAACCTGTATACTGTTAATCAATTCTTGGGGATGTTCTATTCGCAGGCCAACCTGTAAAATTTAAACAAAATATGTTTGACATATGTATTGCAGTCATTCAACAAAACTAACACAGAGAAATATAACTGAATAATCAAATGCCAGGTATAGTTTTAAGGACTATGATCTTAAGATAATTTTGGATCAATGCTATTAGGGGCCAGCCAATGCAAAATGCAAAGCAGGAGTCAATACCAAACATGCCATTCTGGCTCCAAAATTTCATTTTGCTCTTCAAGTTGACTGTAAACGATCTTCTTTTTGTAATAAGATACTGAAGCCATCTTATAGCAGTGCAAAAGGAACCAGTAACAACAGAAGACCAATGGAAATCTTTTCTTTACTTTCTCTTTGTCTGTGTTTTATCACATTACTTCACAAACTATAACAATTTGAATAATGCCTTCTTACAGCAAATATATTTTATCCAAGTGGTTAATTGGTTGCATATCCCCCAAGTATAACCATTATGCTGTACACACTACCCAAAGTTTGTTGATCAAGGTCTGTGATAGAAATATTTCTAGACCTTAACTTGAAAATAAAATAGAAAAAATTCACTGGATTATATTCTGCAGATTCTAATATGCAAGCCTAGCAGATATAGTACTCTTTTTGTTCCCAAAATTTATCTACCATCTTTTGGCATCTTTCACATCGCCCCAACTAATGATCCGTGGACTAGCAAGGGCAAATAGACAATCTTATGTAAAAAATATCATCAGTCTTAAAATAATGATATGACAAAACCACTAGCTTTGCATCACTCAAGGATAATTTATGTCTCATATTTCGACATCTTTTAGATCGTCCCAACTAATGATCCGCCAGTCATAGACAATCTTATGTAAAAAATATCGTCGCTCTTAAAACAGGCTAAATTACAATGACCTGCCCTAAGGTTAGCCATAATTACATTTGCACCTTCTTTGTTTGAAGAATTACAAATATCCCCCTCCCCATCCCCCACATCGATATTTGGTGAAATTATATAATTCTTGGATAGAGGTATGAAATTGTCAACTTTTCCTTTGTTGTATTTTTTTTCTTTTAAAAAAAAAACAATTTGTAAAGAGATCGGATGGGGTGGATTGAAAAAAAATTAAAATAATACAAAAACTATCCACGCAAAAAATTATATAAACTAAACAAAATTATAGTTCTTAGTCCACAAGGACATTTTGGTTAATTCACTACAAAAAATGGATGGAAACCTAATGGAGATTAACGAATTGAGCTAATTGTTATACGGCTGTTAAAATTGGCAAATTTCCAAACTAGAGATTATTCGTAATTATGTCAAAACTCAAGAGAGATCGTTGAAATTTACCCTTAAAGTAATGATATGACAACTCGGCATCACTTGAGGATAATTATGTAAAGATACATAAACCTTTTACTTGAGCTCTCATCTAATACTTCATGTCAAGGGTACATAAAAATGGAAGGAGGTTTTAATTAGTTTGCTTCATGTATTTCGGAACAACAACTTTGGAAAATATGCATCACTCCATGTACAGGGCCATATAATTGCACTTTGCACAAGCACCAAAAGACAAAACTAGTTAATGGAAAGTAACTCACAGCAAAATCTTTTCGAACCACGTCCACATTATGAGAAAGAAGCATGTGATAAGTGTCCCGTGCAGAGTGCCCTACTGCAAGAACTACAGCATCACATCCCAACTTCTGGCAACAAGCCTCTGACTGGTCTCTTGAATCAGAAATTTTAACACCTACAATATGTTCACTCTTCACCACCAGATCATCTACCCTTGTGCCAAATCTGATAGTCACCTATTCATATTGATAAAGGAAAGACAAATGAGAAAGCAAGCAAGATAGACAGCTAGAGTAAACACAAGCAAAAGGATCTACTTATAAATTGCACGACCCCTAATGGGACTCACACCCAATTCTTGCAAGTATCGACGAAAGTTCCGGAGTAGTGGAACCAATCTGTCAGTTCCCAGATGAGGTTTTCCATCAACCAATATACTACATGGAGCTCCAAAGTGAACTAGTGTCTTCAGAACCTAAAGGTGTAGAATGTAAATTCAAAACCCATGTCTTCAGATCACAAAATGAAGAAAGACCAAAATCTTAAAAACATTATATGTTGAAGATAAAATTCAAAGGAAAAAGCCATTAATATAAGTAGAAAATATCAGGGAAATGAATACAATCTGCAGGAAGGGGCATCAGATGCTACAATGGGAGAGCAATACTTACTGTTAAAACACTACTGTTATTTCTTCCAATTCTTGTTACCAGCTTCCCATCACTCCAAGTACCTGCACCACCCTGTCATACATAAGTCTTTAATGGATGAATAGTGGAACAAGTGTAGAGTATGCAGTAACAAGAGTAAAATTTACTACCTGTATATTCCTAATTTGCCGGATGCAGAATGGCAAAACGCATATGATAACTTTAAGCTATTTCACATTTTACACATAAAGAGAAAGAAGCCAAATGAAAATGCATTTAGTTGTTCTGCATTAAATATTAAAAGCACCCTTGGAGCCATATCTAATTTAAAAACTTGAGTCATGACGAAACTATTTTTGTTGTTATTCTTTTTATATAGAGGTCACATATTTGACTCAACTGCTGGTGCCTTTCAACTTTCCCATTTTGAGACATATTGCATAGTAAAAACAAGGAATAGTCAGAGATACAAATACACTGAAGAAACATTGCATTACTAATTGGATAATGATATGACCTCCCCAAAGCAAAAATTGCTTTCCAATTGTAACATCCGACGGACTACCAAAGCACCAATATCACGTCCTCTTTGTTCAACTGCTTGCCCTCTTTCTATTAGTGTAACTTCAGCTCCAACTTCAGCGAGCACAAGAGAAGCAAACAATCCTGAGGGGCCACTACCAACAACTACTACTTTGGGTCTTCTGGTTGCAGGGAACTTGTAACCTCCGGTGACATGATTGCTATGAACTTCTCTAGCAGATGCAGTGTCATCTATCTTCCGGTGATTACGGATTGTACTCATCAGATCACCAGAAATGCTTTCATGATGCAGAAACTCGATAAACCCAGCTTTTTGATCCAACTCAGAAATGAACTCCCAGGTGCGAGGCTCAAGGCTTACGAGTTTGCGAACATCCATATCCACAGTATATACAAACTTTGGCTCCTTCTGCAACTGAGATTATGCAGAATATTTAGTTTGTCTGCAAATGATTAAGCTAACAGAAAGAAACTAAATAAAAGAAATGAGCGAAGAAAGAGGATGTGGTGTTTGTGTGGTGAATCTCAAAATTTTCATTGCTTATACTAGGGATCTTGGACAAAATCAGAATACTTTAAGAATCACACTATATAGTAATGATCAGCACTTCAATTCATGCTATGCCCTGCCATTTTTTCCTGTATAATTCTTAAGTAACTGCAGTCAATGAAGACAAACAACAATCTCAACATATCAGTGTTTTTTGAACAACCCATACAAGTTCTGAACATGCCGTGCAAACCATGGGGACTAACAAAGTGCACAAGAAATTAGATAGCCCAGGAAACGATACGCATCTTTCAGTACGTACACAAGCATGTTAGCTCATTATACGAGTTCCTTTATCTTACATCATTTAATCTTTTGGCAGCAGCATGTCATGCTTTGTTTTTACAGTACTATTAGGTTGGCATTGAAAGAAATTTTTAAAACAATGCAGTATATGTTGGATGCAAGATCGAAATTGCATCTTTGTTATGACAACAGGAGGCTAGGTAAGTCTAGGTTGAAAATGGATTAATGTGTTTTCTGTTCTAAGACAAGTTTACCAGGGCAAAAAGATCTTCAAAACTATTAGAGAGCTCTCTGGAGTTAACCACAGTGCTCTAGGTTTGCTCTGAGACTTTCTCTACAGATGCTCAATCTCAAAGGACTTCCCATGTCAAATTTCAAGAAAAGAATGAAGTAACAAAGATCTAATCGATAATATGGAAATGAGCTATTCCTTTCACTGCAATTTTTTGTGGCAGGTTCCAGGTTGTCAAAAGATGATGTTCGGAAATTTCAGAGTTGTTGAGAAATTCAGGACCGATAGGCCAACAACAGCTACATTATTACAACCATATACAGTTGTCACCGTCTTTGGAAGCTGAGACTTAAAACTTTCTGTATAGATACTAACCAAACTAAGATTTCATAAATTCCAGAAGTAAACATCTAAGCTCTTTAGATATACAAAATTTTGCCTTTTTTGTTAGGGTTATGACCTGATCTGCAATTTCCAAAGGGTATATCCACCCTAAGCCTGCAAACCCAAACACTTACTCCTGATCCCACTCCTATGTGACACCATGAGACTGGGTGACAAATTGACAATGGTTATAATGAACTGGTGCTCATGGATTCTTAAACCACTTCTAAGCCTATGAGACTTTTCTACTGTCAACTGATGTGGAGCTAGTTAAGGTTTCATCATCCCACTCTTGAACGTCTTAGTCAAGATTAGACACATGCAAAGCAGGAATCCTGTTCAGCTTGCAAGAATCTATGTGGTGTTCCATGGGTTCAGAAGGCAGCAACACCTTGTTCCACACAGCAGTTAGTTGCATGTTTGAGGATCACCTGTAATGATACCATATCTCACATCTCTAAGATATAAGTATAACATATCATTTAATATGTGCCTCAAGATCACACAAGCACCTTGATATTGGGTTAAAGTAACTCTCCGAAACCAAAAACCTTAAGCAACTGATACTCTGAGGTCCTAAAGCAACTATTTGCAAATGAGCCTATGCCAAGAACTATTCTCTCTGAGGATACAGCAAGCATGGCAGACTTCCTAGTTTTATTCTGATTTCCAAAGTAGTAATTCCTATGCCAGGCAGGAAAAGTCTTAGAATTGCAAGACCAATGCTTTTCCACATAACAATTAAGCATTACTTGATCAGTTGTGACTTCAGGTTTTGATTTTATAAGATGGAAAAAATGAGATAAACAAAAGGTGTCTAATAAATCTTTGTTTAAAGTTTGAATCCACCTAATGTTATTGGTGTTAAAAAGCACACAGCTGTTTTCCCAGCATCTTAAAGTATCCAGCCAATAGGAAGTAGAGAAATCTTAAAGTATGCAGCCAATAGGAAGTAGAGAATTGTACATTGATGTTGAAATAAACAATTCAGTTTTCTCTAATGCAGTTATATTATCCAGAAAGGACCATATGCTTCTCCTTTTCTTCGTTGTGCTTCCTTTCACATCAATTGCAGTAGAAATCTCAGATGTGAATTGTTCCAAGAGGGTTTTTTCCCATGAGTAACTTTACCCCATTGTTTTTGGATGAATAACTTTTTGCTCATGTATTTACATGCCTGTTGATTGTCAAATGACTAATTCAGCATCAATCTAACTTTAAGGTGGACAAAATATGAATTAAGCTGCTGTCAGTAGACACGAGAGATTTTTGCATACGCGCATGCATTTCTTCATTAAGATGTGAAAGGTCAAACCTGCTTTATATCTTCAAAAACTTCATGGTTACAGTTAATTCTATCAAGATGTGTTTCTGACGGGCATTATCGACCACTATTTGGTGGAGGACTTTTAGAAGTAATTGATGTAAGCTGTATTTAGTACCTGACCATTAGGACCTAATTCATGCACTCTATTTTTTTTTCCCCCCTTTCTTTTTGCCAATTCATGCACTTGTGTTATTAATGATGGTTTCCTGTTTTAGGGTTAACATTTACAGAATGAATGAAAGAGAACAAATATATCTCTTGGTTATTTGCAACAAGCACCAGAGACGCTGCAGATCAAAGGAGCTACTTGTCTTATTGTTTGGAAGTAGGATTATCTTGTTTGCTGCCCTTTCATAGGCACTAGGTAATTGGCGAGGACTTTCTTTTGTTTCTTTAACTAAGATTCCCCAAAACATGGCTCACAGGGAATAAGGCTGCTTAAAACAAGAGTAGTTTGAGCAATGAGAACCCTTCTTTGCAAATCAGTCTTAAGAGCTGACAAAGGAAGTCTATTGTTATCCAAACTAGAATTCTGCAAAGATATGTTACTGGGGATAAATTGGAACAAGTAACAGCCCCACCTACAACCAGTGGAAACTGACAAGTCTCTTGCCATGTAATGGCCCATTAACTCTGTGCAGTCTAACTGGCCTGGAGTTTACCTATTACTAAATACTGTTTCCAAGAATTGAAATGTAGCATCTCAAACCTAGTCTTACGTGAGGAAGCACATACGTAGAAATAAGTTCATCAGACAAAAAAGGTGAGATAAATATAGCTCGCTATTTTGCTGAATTCAGTGGCTCTCAGAAGGAACTTTATTATTATGAAGATTTCCAGGCTATATGCTCCGAAGATGTAGCAAAATTCCACAGATTGGCAGAGGAAGAATGCATATATAATTTACCTCGATGGTTTAAACATGGATATGATGGAATAAGGGTTCACATACTTGGTAAGGAACCTTTACCTTATTTAAGACAAACTTATTTGTATTGGCATCAATAGAGAAGTAGAAGTGCCATTACATTATACATGCAGTTTCAGCGGACAAGGCAGGATAAGATGCCAATTCCATTCATGAGCAGCTAAAAGTCAGCAACCATAGTCCATCAAACAATGACAAGTGCCATTACATTATACATGCAGTTTCAGCGGACAAGGCAGGATAAGATGACAATTCCATTCATGAGCAGCTAAAAGTCAGCAACCATAGTCCATCAAACAATGACATGTGAACGGTGATTACTGTGGGAAGCGAAGGCATACCAACAAGAATTTTAGGAAGCTGCATGGTCGACCAACTAGGTGCATGCAACAAGACCACAAACAAAACAATCTCAAACAGTGGAAATACCTGTCTAGAAAAACAACTACTACTAGGAGTTTTCTAGTAAGGAGATAAAACCATACGGATTCTTTCATCTCAACCTAATTCACAATCAACCATAATGCCCTGCTCCAGTTTAACCGAAAGAATAATTGCTTTTATTGCCAATCTTGATACTAATAATGTTCAAAAAGTTATGGATTCTTGAGCTAATAGACAAATGACAGGCTCTTCTAACAAAATCTTAACTTATTCTCCATGTTTAAAAGGATAAGCTTTGTACTGGACGGGCCTTAGCCTCCATATATGGAGTAGGTTCTGTTGAAAATTACTCCCACGGTTGATCCATTTTAAGTCCTTTGAAGTTGAACTTTTCTTACTTATTGTGTCTTTCAAAATCTGAAAACACAAGGAAAACAATGGGCAACAGCAGACTACAAGATTGTCTATGACCACTTGAGGATGGTTTGGATGCCTGCTGTAGCCCAACCCTCTTAGGAGAATCCATGCTTGTTAACCAAGAAAAAATCCATTGGCATAGACGATTAGAACACCCATCCTTTTCAGTTTAGAGATTATATTCTAGTATATATGAAAAATGTAACTTAGATTCTATTCATTTGTAGTGCTTGAAAGTTGCTATATACACCAGATATTCTTATCCTGAAATTAATAATAAGAATCCAGTTCCTTCTATAACTATTCCGTCTAACATATGGAGTCCTGCTCAACCTATTTATTGTCTGGTTATAGATTATTTGCACACCTTGATCGTTTGTTGTACTAAGTATTGGACGAAATCATGAAAACAGAAACTGAGGTTTAACTTGTTTTTATTATTTCACCAAATGATTTGTATACAATATGATGAGAAGAACCAAAAATGTACAACCTGTTTGGATGAGTTTTTCCCACATATTTAAGATGGCCAGTGTATTTGAACTAATGGTTGCCATGGTTACCACACAAAGAAAAATTAGGAATTTTATGAGATTGTGCCAACTCCAACTCAATACAGGCAGGTTTAGCATATTACTAATTGCCTATTCATCGCCAGAACAAGATAGACAGAACACTATGTCTAAATTATGCGTGTCAAAGGATTATGAATGACTTTACAGAAGAATCTCCTATATATAGGTCATTACGTCTTACCAAAAGTGTCTCAATAATAATTCTTTTCCCTCTTCTTCCAATCAGCAAACCACTCTGAGAATCGACACTAAAAGCAAACAGACAGGTATAAACTGTAAACTGATATATCAGGAATAATTTTAATGGCGTCCCAATCATTTCTGAAATCTAATATAATTTGGATTAACTCGACTTTACGCCCTTACCATCTTAAGACAATTGAATCGGATCTGCTATGCATGATTATTATTACTGATATTAATGTCGACACTCTATAAATTCAGAACTGCATCTGGAGGAAAGTCAAATTAACCTGGTTAGAATTTTCGCCTCTGTTAATTCCCTAGTCCTAGAATTAGCAGTGGAACCATGCTATATGTTACCAAGATGTTGAAAAATTCAAGTGAAGATGTAGAGGGAAAGATCGAAAACACCAATGCAGTGATGAAAGCTGATTCATCACTAGATTTGAACCAATCTTTAGAAGAAATGGAGCCAGAGTTAAATCTTGCACTTAACTCAACCTATGCCACCAAACTGAATTCTTCAGGGGCATCAGAGCCTCTACATGGTAGGCATGTTATAAATCTTGAGGAACAAGAATATAGCTGCAACTACTGCCCAAAGAAGTTCACTAGCAAGCAAGCATTAGGCGGACATCAGAATGCCCACAAAATTGAGAGGGTCATAGAAAGACATGAATGGCAAGGGCATGAAACAAATTTTGGATACACAGGTAACCACTCTGTTACTGGCATGACTTCCTTCCATTTTCCTGGTTCTTTCAACCAAGCCCCTGGAGAACCTATCAGCCAATCCGTGATGCATAGCCCACATTACCATCAATCCATGCAGTATAAAATGCATACAATGATTACACAGGTTTCATGTTCCCGATGTCTCAAGAATCTCATGTAATGCAACCATTTCCACAACCAAGCAGCTTTTGCGCAAGCCCTACAAGGCCCCCATTTATGCCATTCCATTCAAGCATGGGACAGAGCTCAAATACTTGGAAGGGAAAATCCATTGCCAGTGCAAACAATGACCAAGCTGAGCATTACTGTCAAAGCAAGAATTCCGAGAGCCAGCACCTAGAAGATGTAGCCCTTGACTTATCACTAAAGCTTTGACAAGACTGGCTTCTATTGTTTTATTGTTCCTTCACAGTTAAGACTGGCTTCTATTTTTATGTTGTATTTCAGTTAAGACTGGCTTTTGTTTTTTTATTGTTCTATTCTGTTATGTCTGGCTTCTGTTGTTTTATTGTTCTATTTCAATTAAGCCTGGCTTCATTGTTTCATTGTTCTATTTCAATTAAGACTAGCTTCTATTGTTTTATTGTTCTATTCAGTATTTAGATTAAAAAATTCATCTTATACTTTAATGGCTATCAATAGCTGTCTTCAAGTTTTCCATTGTTGTAATCAATCAGAAGTCTGAAATACTCCAACGGGGGTTAATTAATGTGTTCATTACTTGAACTTTAAAGTAAGGTCAAAGAAGTTACAAAACAACTTTTTCAGAAAATAATCATAAACTTAAAAAAAAATCAAAAACATTGATTTCCCAAAAAGTGAATTACCAAAAAACTCATTCTAACCTAAAAAATATAACCAGAAGTTATTTACTTCAAAGTGGGGCCCCCCCTGAGGGTTGGGCCTTAGGCCGTCGCCCTAAGTGACCTACCCTCAGGAACAGCCCTGAGTCCACTAAGATTTTGTTTTTGGGAGATTTTTTAATGGAATTTACTTTAGGGAGTAAAATTAAAAAAGTAGAGGGCGTAAGTGAGAATGGCACTTTTGTCATGCCAATGTCAACTTGCATCCCCAAATGTGTGTGCAATTAATTTAAAATTGAAATAATATAATAATTTTATTTTCAAAATATATATTTATATATATGTTAGTTAAATAAATTGCCAAGGTATATTTATTCTGACTTCGCTTCCTTCTTGTTTAAAAATACCTTATGAAAGCATGTTATCTCTTTTATTTAAAAAAAAAATGTAAGTTGTATTGTTGTATATTCACCCGCTATATACTCATACGTCTTCATTACGTTTTTTACTTCGACGGACTCTTATTTATTTTGCATTTAACTAAGCAATTGTTTGGCCCTGAATAAGGCAAATTATATGAATTTTGTAGGTTGTCGAGTTGTGTACAGAAACGGTCATTAGCCTGAATTAAAACATTAAATATGGTTCTACATGCATTAACAAAGTAGTATCATTCACTTGTGATATTGGGGGTCTTGAGTAACACTTGCAATAAGAGCATAGTTGTTAAAGGCGCACGACGGCGCGCATTTTTACAGTACGGCGCATATTTGCATAAATAAATTATATATTCATATATTAGTATATCTTTTAACTTCAATATTACACAAACAATTAATATAAATATTCAAAATTATATTAATAATTATATCATATTAGTAAGGGTTTTTCTCCTTTTTTCTTTTTTTTCTTTAATATTTATTTTACATTATTTTGTGACTTTTAAAAAAAAAAGTTACAAGGTTTAGAAAACCCTACATTTTTCAATTACTTTCTTTTAAATATTTATTCCCTTTTCTTTTCTTTTTCTTTTTTTTCCTTTTCTCCTGAAACCCTAGTTCTCCTCATTGTTTGAAACCCTAGTTTTTCCCAGCCGCCGCCGAAGTCCCAGATCGGCATCGCCGCCTTAACCCTAGCGCGGCGCAGCCTCTGCGCACATACCCTACGGTAGCCACCCTCTGCCACTACCTCGTTGTTGAGGAAAACTGGGGTTCGCACAGACCTTGCAAAAGGCGCGCTAAGCGCCTCGCACAAATGCGCGCCTTTCCACCGCCATAACGAAGCCCAGCGCCATTTTCTAAAAATGGCGCGGGGCTTGCGCCTTGTGCCATGGTGCACCATTAATAACTATAAGTAAGAGGAAAGTCTTCTACAACTTTCATATCCACAGCACCGAAATCCCCCATTGTCTTCCACTATTTTGACAAATGAGCAAACCCACATTCCTCAAGACCCCTAACAATGCATATTAAACCGTCAGTCACAAATCAACTTGTATTAAATGGTACTGATATGTTTGACGTTTGCATCATAAACACCTCCCAGGTTCCATTTTCCTCAAACCCCAATGCAGCTTCCTAGCACATTTACTAAACCTCATTATTATCATCCTTACCAACCTCTTGGATATGAATTCATCTCTAACAACCATCATATTGTGGAGACATAAGAGGATCTTCTTAATACTCTACTGTTTACGACATTACATGCTCCATCACCTAAGTAATTAATGTTACTAAATATCAACCTCATGGTGCCACCTACCTGGGAAGGAATTCTTGCTTATAAATAGGAACAATTCCTACACCATTTTCATAAGAGTTAAACCAATGAAACTGGTGTCAAATCTGTCATTCATTTCCTTAACATCCTAACAACCCAAGTGCATGAAAATGTGGCCCACAGTTACTACTATCAATGTCAATTCTTCTACAACTATCGATGGACAAAAAAGATGGAGTACACCTTTGTCGACTCTCTGTTGGAACATGCAAGGCATGGACAATTTCGCGTCGGCCGTGAGAACAACATGCGGTGTTCTACTCTCTTCGCACCGTGAATAAGGCACATGAATGCAAAGTTACGACCGCTTGGGCAATAAGTTGAGTGAAGAAGCTGCAGGAGCGGTACAAAGTTTTCAACTGGCTAATCCACCGGCCGGATGTCATTTGGAACCGTAATTTCAAGTTTGTGACAGCCATGGATAACGTTTGGGTGAAAATCTATCAAGTAACTTCTTCGAAAAACTCGTATTTTACTTAGTCGTTGTATACAAAAATGTGTTATGTCCTTAGACTGATGTAGGAGAAAAAACTTGTGAGGTGCTACATCAATGCTTACGAGGATATTGTTCAAGGACCTCTGTGTACTCTTCGGTGAACCGGTTTCCAAATGAGCAAGTGGTGGTTGAGGTGGTGCCAGCACCAGCGCCTGTTTTGGCTAAACAAGGTGTCCTCAAGAGCCCACCGTGGTTCAGGTTGATCCAGCACCAATGAACGGTGATGCCGCCATAGTCATACCGCATAACGCGGTGCATATTATCAGACAGTTCGGACTCTACGGGTTCATTTCGGAAGATCATCGAGGAGTACTATGCTTCGGACAGTGAGACAGACCCCGTCCTTGCCTTGTCAGGAGTGCCCTCAACTGGTCCTAAGGAAGCGGGCACCGGTGATCACTAGCCAAGCGGGCATTCACAAGGACCAACTAGTAGTAGTGCTTCAAATGCGACTCCCTTGAAAAAGGAAGCATGATAATACTCGTTTGCACTGGGTATTTTGACATGTAATATATTGCATTTATATATGTATGTATGTTTGTTAACATTTTGCACGGCTATAACGAACGTAGGGTGTTACAGTCTTTGCACAACCATCTGTTAGGTTCGTATGTTATGTTTTGTCCACTTTTGGTATGGTGTAGTCTACCAAGAAGGCTTAAATGCATAATGCTAAGGGGCAGACTAATTACCACGATGTCGTGGATTGGATGATACATTCCCATGGCGCATGACTTATGTTATGTTGGATGCCAAATATATAATGGCTTGATTATTTTCCTATAAATGGTCTATCAATGTTTGTATATAACTTTCCGTTTTTATAAAATTTGCACGTCCTCAAGGTATGCCCGACTTTGGTCATTCAGGTATATAGCAAAGGTAGTATACTTGATGTTGAGTAAGGTCCGATTCCTTATATTTGACGTTCACCATCCTAGTAATTTTTTGTCCGAAAATGAGAATCAAAGTTTTAAAATTAAATTATAAAGTGTACAAAATATTTTTTTGAAAAAAATTCTAAAACAAAAAATATATAGTTATTAGAGTGCATTGTAAACAATAAAATTGATGTCCAATTTAAGAATTTTTAGAAAAATTATTTTAATAAGTTTTGAGAATTAAAAAAATAAAAAAACTAATGATTAAATTGAGCTAAATGAGGCGTTATTAGAAAAAATTACAAAATAAAAACAATTGCAAAGTAAATATTGAAAAAAGATTTGAGTCATTACCTCAAGTAATGACTTGGGGTCATTTTGTACATAAGACTCCAACAATAAAAAAGAAATGACTGTAATTGTTTCAAATAACAACATCGATAGTGCACTTTTTAATATTACCCTTCAACCATATATTCTTGAAAACAATCAAGTAATTCAGCACGAGTACTTGGTCTTTTATTTTCATCAATAAGACTTTGTCTAAGTAGATCTAATCATTTGCCAGCACGAAGACTTTCTTTAACAAAGAAAATGCCAGGGGATGTTACAATTTACAAACTCTTCATCCACTTAAGAGTATGGAAAAGAAAAGGAACGCCAAGATGCCATCAGTAATTAGTCAGTAGCTCATATTGTATGCAAATCTATGTCTTTCAATAGTATATACCTAATATAGAAGTATGAATATCTTTGAAGGTTTCTTATGATTTTTGACCCAACTAAAATGCCCCTTTAAATTGTTAATTTAATGGTAATTATGCAATTCAATATATTATATCTTAAAATAGTCGGTAACTTCATATTCCTATAATCTTCTATAGAATATAATATAAAGCCAAATTTAACAAATAATTAATTGGTAAAACATATAAAACTTCTGCAATAGATCTGTCCATTAAGGAAAGGAAAATTTATAACGTATCTCTTAAATCTCTATCTATCAATATATCAACTTAATTCCCAAAGAATTTGAGAGAACATTAACAATTAAAAAGTTAACTACTAAGAAAGCTTGAAAGAATTATACTAGAACATCTATAATTGCATCAACCAAATATACATGTGCGTATGCAATATCTTTATAACATATCTACATAATTATGCATATAATATATGCCCTACAAAAGCAATATTTTATGTTACAAAAATAAAATATATATAAATATTGTTGCTTATGTAAATCTTTTAACTAAAATTGTATATTGAAAAAGATATATAACTTATTAAATTTCATGCATCAAAAGATGAAACTATTTCTAAAGGAAACGATATCAAATATACTAATCTTAATAAACTAAAAGTATATGAATATAATTCTAACAACTTTACATATCCTTTTCATAGTTATTTATTCATAGTCTTCAACCACAAGAATTCAATACTTTTTACTCATTAGATTTTATACTTGATGGCACTATACAGTCTTAATACTTAATTAAAAAACTCAATGAGACGAGCAGGGCGCTTAAATCTTGCTAGTGAAAATAAACAACTATTATCAAGTTTTACATACCTTTCTTGCATCAAATGATTTCCTGACCACAGTGAATGCCTCCGGTGGCAACATTGATGCGACCTGCAAAACAAAGTTGGGAACAAGTATGAATTCAGAAAGGGAAAGCAAAACGGCAAGCCACTACACTGAAAAGAGGAAAAAAGTGTTCAAAACTTTAAAAGCAGATAACAAAAATGTACAGTAAATGTAAGTCAAAATCCTTTAAACTGACAAAATTAGAAAAAACGGAAAATAACTAAATTCCTGATTGAACAAGATAATAAGGGACAAACAAATTTAACCAAATTATGCAACTCATGGAGAAAAAGAGAAAGAAGCATTAATTATCAAAACCTATTTCTTGTTTACTGAAATAACAAGAAAATTAATTTCAAAGTTCACGGCTTCTCACCGGGAATTCAAGAACTCTGGCAATCTCTTTAAGCAAAGCCTCAGAAACACACCAGAAGTCTTTTCCAGGGTCTTCGTGTACCGAAACTCCGAGCCTTAAAAGCCTCCAAACACCTTCTAATTTTCTTGTCGCATCAATTTGGGTGTGTTGTTGAAGTCTCAACTTCTTTCTCTCTGACGGGTACCTCAGTTTTCCGGTACGTTTGGCTTTCTTCGCACATCTTACATGAAGAGATGGTGGAAGATGAAGGGATTGTTTAAAAATCGAAAACTGGAACTTGCAGTTGGAACTTGAAAAGGAAAACTTGTTGAATGAAAAAGTGAGGTGGTGGGAGATAATGGGCATTGTTAGGAGTTGCAAGATGAGTTCTTTGCTTGGGGGGAATTGTGATAAGGTGCAAGAAGAATGGGGGTTTTAAGATGGGGTTTTTGATTTTGTTGAATTTCCTGTCTTTTATTTTTGTTTTCCTTTTTTATTATTACAACAAAATGTTTTTGATATGTTTCCAACAAATCAAAATATTCATTGCAACTACATTAAAAAGTAATGTTTAAAAACTTAGAATCGAAAAAATGATTGCGTTGAGGTCACTGATGGGAGGGATTGTGGTTGATTTGTCATAATTATGTTATAATAAAAATAAATATATCAAAATTAATATATATATATATATATAAATAAATGTTTTTAAAATATTATAGGAATAAAAAAGTCTACCAAGAATAGATAATAATAAATCAGTATATTAAAAGTTTTAAGTCAAAAATAAAAAGAAAAGAGTTGCGTAGATTAAAAAAAAAAGAATAACAAATTATTTAACATTAAAATTAAATAATAACTAATTTTGTTGCTAATAAATAGTTAGTGCCGGCCATTTTTAAAATAATATATAAGTCTTATAATATTAACTATTCTTTTATGTAGCAACTTAAGTAATCATAGGAGATAAAAATGAAATTAAATTTTGGGCTTAATGAGTTTATTCATACATTAGTATATAGTTCAAATAATTATTTGAGATAATTACACTCTCCTTCTATGAGATTTGCTTTCTCTTAATAAATAAGTTCATTCATTAGTTAAAATTGACTGAATACCCTGGTATTAATATAAATAAATAAAAAATATAAATATATATTTACCCCTGATTGATTTATTGCAGATCAGATAAATCTTTTTATGTCCAAATTACCCTCATACATATTCATTCGCAATACATGTGATAAGGTATATTTTCACCGTTATAAGGATAATTTAGATAGAAAAAATTTATTTGACCTGTAATAAGTTAATAATAAGTCAATTGAGGGTAAATATAAATTTTCATTTAATTTTTGTTGTTAATATCAATAAATTCAGTGCATTTTAACTAATAGAGGAACTTATTTGTCAGATGAAAGCAAACATTCAAGATGCTAGATGTCATTTTCATAACTATGAGGATTTAAGTGTAATTACACTAAACCTCAGGAGATGAAAGTATAATTATCCTTAATTATTATAATGAGGGTGTCAATTTATTAATATTTCTCTCGATGTTCATATGAAATGTTCTTATTAATTTCAAAATGCATCAATTTTTGAAAAGTTTAGATAACCTAATGAATCAACTAGTTCACTCAATTTAGGATTGGGTTACTGATTCAACAAATGATTCGAGTGATTTTGAAGTCAATTCAACTTTATGAGGTGAATCAGACCGTTTTACGGATCAAGTAATTGTTTTATTGATCGAATTGATTGTTTTGGATGGATTTTTAAATATTGATTAAGAAAACTACTTATTATTTTAATGAATTAGTCGTTGTGGCACGCTATTTTGCATGCATATAACAAATAATTATTTAACTTACAAATTATATTATAAATAAGAATAAGATTATAAATCAATACATCACATTTAAAATAAATAAATAAAATAAACTAATTTAGGGATATTATTGACATAAAAAAATGTGTGGGTGAATTTTTCATATTAATATAGATAAATAGTATAAATTATATGGATGAGATGGAGAATTTGAGTAGTTGAAAATACATAAGAATATTTTTTATTATTTAAAAAATTAGTGTTGCGGTATAAATAACCGTTATTTGTGAGTGAAAATGAAGTTTTTTTTTTATATAGTATAGATGACAGAAAAACAATGTGCCTGTCCCATTAGTTAAATTTGGCATATTAGAACTCAAAGTTTCCGAGCTCCCTGAGGGGTTTGTAGAATTAGTTAACATGACCGTTATAGAATTTTATACATAATTAAAATATTAATTAATAATTATTTTAAAAATTAATTTAATTATAGATACATTATAGATCAAAATTTGAATATTAGAATTTGAACATAATGAATTGGAACTTATATAATATTTGAGAGCAAATTATAATGATTAAGAAAATTAAATAGGATCTAATAAAAAATTATAAAAACGTTTAAATAAAATAAAAATAAATAAAGAAAAATTGCGGGGACCCACCCGTTACCTTAAATATAATATATACTAGTGGGTGTGGCACACTCATAATTAAAAAAAAAATTGAAATATTACTATATATTTTTAAATATATATTTTAATTAAACAATTAAAAAAAATAAATACAAAAAGGTATTAATTAAATAAATAAAAAATAGAAAAACGACAAAATTTGTGGGAAGTTATTAAGAGAATAGTGGGGGAAGAGAGAAAGTGAGTTGGAGGTTGAGGGGGAAAAAAGAAAATTATACATAATTTAAAAAATAAATAAAATGACAGACAAAAAAAAAAAAAGGGGAGACACCAATTAGGTGCTCTCCCTGGTATAGATTACATAACACCGAAAACAAAAATCACACACGCTAGCACTTTTTATGGACGAAATCGATAGGCAAGGTTCTGATTTTAAATTTTTTATTAATTTATATAATTATATTATTTGATCAGTCTATTTAGTAAATATAATTTGTATTGTCTGATGTAGTGTGTAATCAGAAACTTTTATGAGTTTGACTGTTTAAATTAGTGATTAATTAAATGTCATGTTTGATTAAAAATGTTATAGTTGGTTGATTAAATTACTTTATTTGTTCAATTTAGTCATTACTAAAATTAATTTGCGCAATTTCATCAGGTCTATTATCCAAATACTTAAATATGTATTGATATTTAATTAAATTCAATAATAGCGAGAAATTGATATAAAACTCATAAAAATATTAAAAAAAACTATATATGATAAATATTATGTTTACCAAAATAGAAAATGAGGTTTCTGTAATAATTTAATTTAGAGATATTATAGAGAATGGTAGTTATAAAAATATGAGGGGCCTAATAAAATAAACTCTTATAAGGTAATTGATAAATTAGATATGTACCTGGAAAGTTTAGAATGTGTAGTTATTTAGAAGAAAACGGAACGGATGTTTGAATTTAGAATATAAATAAAATATTAACAGATTGGTGAAAAATATACGTATATTATATAATATTTTATTCAGAAGTTATGATATTGACAGTATATTGATTATATGTATTATAATTTACTATACGACGCGAGAATAAAGAAAAGGGTTGAGTTGCTCCTTTTATTAACATAACCGATTTGAAATTTGAGATAAGTATTGTTAATTGATAATATATATAATATATATATATATATATATATATATATGTGTGTGTGTGTGTGTGCGTGGTTAGCATATATATATTTGTCATCTATATACTTGATCATAAGTTGTTGATTATTTATCTGGATTACCTTGATATTTATAAAATTGTTATAATGCGCTTATCTATGATTTTGTTGCATGACACAAATGAATGATTATGTGATCATATCATTGATTATCAAATAAAATCGAGTGAGAAAGTTATAGATGGGAAAATAATTTTAAATGAAAATGAATGATGAAATTAATGATATTGATGTTGTGAACTAAAATAAAAAGATGGGGCGAAATGACAAATTTAGTCCTATAAGTTTGGTTAGTTTGCAGATTTAGTTCTTCAACTTTCAGACCAATAGATTTAGTCCTCTAAGTTTCCAAGTTCTCAACTATTGCATCTTGCAATGGGGTTGTACTCTCAAGTGCCGCAATGTCTTCCTCAATCTCATGAACTTTGGCTTGAGTATCATGGTTGAGTTGTTTTTGCCGCTTCAAAATAGCTCACAAGCTCGTTCTTCGTCCTTTGAATGCCATAGTTTCCTTCTCAATATGCTCCCAACTCGTCTACAATAGATTAGACCTTAGAGGTGTCTTCACTTGCTTTAGCTTGAACATCTTAAAGACGATCCTTAACTTCATTTAATTGTTGCTCATGAAGACTTCGGGAAAATTCTTAGAAGATAAGGATCTCGCTTCGTCATAAGCACCAACTTGGACAAAAAAACATGTTAATGATTCATCCACCTTCGAAATGTCAAATTTGTGAAAACTCTTTGTGGACTCAAGAATGAGGTAGACATCATCCCTCAATTAATGAGATGAAGTCAAGTAGAGTATTTGATATCTTCACGAGAAGATCACTCCACAACCTTTTAAGGAATTCTTTTTGGTGGTTGAAAAGAAAGCTCTCACCTTCAATATTGACACCGCAGCAGGAGACGTAGTCAATGAATGACTAGTATTCTTCCCAGCGTCAATACACTGGACCTTATCTTTTAACTAAAAGAGGAATGAGAGGAGAACTTAAGTAAAAACATTAGAAAAATGAGAAGTTTAAACTTACTTGATCAAGGAAATACGACCTCTACAACGAAGTGAGCCAAGGAAGATCGCAATGCACTTTCATTAGTCCCTATTGCTTTCAAAGGCGTAAGCTCCTTCATTTGCATTTTTCAGTGACGATCCTTGTTCCTATTATCCCTATATGCTAAGTTATGTGAAGAACCGTTTCCTGTACTTGCCTCCGTAACTGCAGCTTGAGGATTACACATGACCACAATAGAAGGAACAAGCGCATGGGGGGATTGTTCTCGCCACCATCAACTTGCTTGTCCTCGTTCTTTTTACATTTGAGTGTAATCTTAATTGACTTTGAATTGATCAAACATGCAATGTTGTCATCAAGGAAAGTCCCATGGACTTTAGTGCACCATGCTTTATAAGCTTTCGAGCAGTGTTTTTAGCATTAGTAGGCGGACAAGGGAACCAAGCTTTTGATGAAGACTTTGATAGAAACATAAGCGTCAATAACAGAGTCCTTCTTCTAAAGAGTTGCACACGTGTCATATCTGAGGGTTCCCGGTACGTCTTGATAGTACCAATTGACGCCCAAATGTATAGGACTATATGGCTCAATGATGAACTTGCCGCATTGACCAAGAGTAAGATAACTCGAACGAATTGCAACAAAGTAATTATCTTGGAGCTCTTCAGCATTGCCATCATCAACAAACTTGAAGAGCCTATTTTTCACAAGCATATAACAAGCTCAAGAGACGAACTCAGCCTTATGAATTCGCTTGCGTGCTTCTCGTGGGTCATAATACTTTGCACCTCCTTCACTAAAAAATCTCGTCATCTTTGGACCACACAACTCTTGCCAAATCGGGTAATGAGTCTTGAAGTAACATGCTAGCTATGCATAGATGAAGTGAATAGGAAAAGAAGGACTCATACGAGCTGGTTTTGGAGAAGTTTCAACAGTATTCAAACCTACATATATACTCGCCAAAACGAAAAAAGCTAAGTTTACTCCTCGACCACTCGCTATCAAAGATGCCATCTTAAAGGTACTTGGACGAATAAAGTTGACATCTTTACCAAGAAGAACGAGCACACAAAGGCAACAAGCTAAGTAGGCCACCAAATAAGCTTCTTTCTTGAGACTCTTTTCAATGCATAGCTTGGCAAATAAAGCCTCCTTAGCAGTTGACCAACTCTCGTGAATTGCAATATCACCAAGAGGCTTATGAGTTGACTTAGGCCGAACCATTTTTTTTTCTTTATGAAAAGGAGGCGGATGATACTTAGTAGTTTTCTTGGACCAAAATTTCACCCATTTTTTGATGGATATGTTGGAGCATCGATTATCATCGGCACTTTGAAGCAAGTAATAATCATAAAGCAAATAATTATTGAAACGAGGAATAAATTTTTCTCTCTTTTCGTCAACACCAGTGAACTCTAGTGCATTTGGTACAACTTCATCATAAAGGCAACCCATCATAAGAAGTCCAGCAAGTTCATGTAAATCCCATAACAAAATAGACAATTCTCCGATGAAAGTAAGCAAAGTGTTTGTAAGAGGGCACTACGCCTCGCAAAACGCCTTGATGACACCGGAATTGTGATCATAGGTAAACAACGAAGCATAAACAACATCATATACTTTGAAGTGGCGCAATTTATCTCCGCATCGGCTAAGCACATCCTCAGTCCACTCACAATATCCTTTGGTGTAGTGGAATTCTCTGCTAAATCGAAGATCACCATCCCACTTTGCATCACCTTCAATGATGGAACGGCCCAAAGTGCATAAAGGGCGAGGTCATCTAATTAGTGGTGACGAGGAGACTCATGGTGGGTAGTTCGTAAAGTCCATGCCTTGATATTCTTGTTCAATGAAACTTCTTAACACTATTAGCCTAAGTGAGAATGTCTTTCTCCATGGGTTGATTTTGATTGTCAAGGATGATCAAGTGGTGCTCACCGGAAGAGAAAGATTTGTCTTTAAAGTTAACCATGTTGCAACCTATCAAAAAAAAAAAAAAGATTTAATTGAGTTTGTGAAAAGCAAATGAATTAATTGAGTTTATAAAAAAAACTCAATTAAATCATTCACACTCTATTAAAGAATACCCATTGAGTTGCAAAAGAAATTTGCTTTATGAAATTAAACGCCCAAGTACTAAATGTGGTACTTAATAAAAAAGAGAGTTATGGCCCTAATTAACTCAATTAAACCAAGAACCCAATACTTGGACTGGATTTGAAATCTTTGAAGATATCAAGCAAAATCACCAGTTGAAGGACGATTATAGCAAAACAATTGTACTTAGCACTGCAATGGGTTAAAAGAGAGAGAGAGAGAGAGAGAGAGAGAGAGACAAGTTCGAAGACAATGACAGAAACAAGCATGGATTTGCCGGAAGAAGAAAACTTGCAAAAAAAAATTACCTCAGAAATCACTACAAGTCAAAACGGTTTGTTGCAGACGTAGGAATTAAATTTGATGAACTCTGCGAATCGAACCAATGAAGTTCCCAATGCTGGAAAAAATCGCCAAAATCTGCAAAGAAATAAACAAAAAAATTCAGCAAGAATGCATTGAGGCATTAACACAAACATTTGGCGTGCATGACGAAAATTTGAGAGAGTAAAAAAATATTTGGCGAATGAAGCATACCACAAATCCTTCCCAACAATCATTTCATATTGTTTGATGCATGTAGGGGTGGGCGTCGAGTCGGGTAATGAGAGTTCGGATAATTCGGGTCGGGTACCCGAACTTTCGGGTAGCTAAAGTAGCTACCCGATCCCGACCTTTTGTCGGGTACCGACTATCAGGTACCCGAATTTTTTCTCTTTTTTAAAAAAAATAAAAAAAAAAAAAATAGAGGCAAAATTTGCCTCTAAATTCAGAGGCAATTTTGCCTCTGTGTTGCCTCTGTTGACAAAGAGAGGCAATTGCCTCTTTTGACAAACAGAGGCAAAATTGCCTCTGTTTGTCAACAGAGGCACAATTTTGCCTCTATATATACATATATAGATATATAGAATTTATTGCTAAAATAATTAATAAAATTTTTTGGCTTAATTTTTTTAAACTTTTTTATAAAATTTAAGTATTTGAATTTAGAATAAGTAATAGAAATTTTAATATATAATTAACTAAACAACAAAAGAAAAGAAAAATAATACTAACCTTTGAATTTGGTATTCTAATTCCATCATTTTCTTATGATATTTTTTAAATTTAGGGTTTGAAATAAAGAAGATATTTTTGTTGAGGTTGGGAGGGAAAAAGAAGAATACAAGATTGAAAAGAGAAGGCAATATATATAACCCTAGACTCAAACATAAAAAAATACATAAATATTTTTTTTTAATTAAAAGTTCGGGTACCCGATCGGGTAGTTCGGGTAGGGAAATCCTACCCGACACCGACCCGATTTTTTGAATTCGGGTATCGGGTAACCCGATACCCAAAATTTTTCTAAAAAAACCCGAGAAAAAAACCCGAACCCGATCAGGTCGGATCGGAACCCAAACTACCCGACCCGAATGCCCACCCCTAGATGCATGCAGAGTTGAGCTCTTTATATAGATGCTCATGAGTTGATTAAGTTCTATTAGGATTCATGATTTTGAGTTATAGTCCAACTAGAACTTTATTATAAAGAGTAACAGGAATTGCAAGATGCCGGGGAATAATTCATTATTAACTTTAGTCTCCTCTATGTCCAGAATTCTTGCTAACTGAGGCTGCAAGAAATGGAATTTCAACCAACTCCATGCTCTAGAGTTCTTGACAGTTGAATTGCAAGAACGCAGAGGAGCAGCCAAAGGCAATACAAGAAGCAAGAAGCACAAATATCAATTTGAGAAGCTTTCAAGTTAATATAATTTGGTGGGGGCCATCCACCAATTTCAAATATATATATATAATATATATATATATATATATATATGTATACATATATATGTATACATATGTATATGTTTAGGTGGCCAAATAAAATTGATTCATATTTATGCAACTCGTTCACTTCAAAAATAGCATTTCCAAGCATATATTTATGAACGAGTTTCGAGGGGGCATTTGTAGGCAAATTAATTTTGCACCTAATTAAATAATGAAAAATATCATATAATAAATTATTTATCAATTATAATATTTTCTATTTTATTTTTGAAATTTATTAAATTAATTTAAAGTATAAATAGTTAATTTAATTAATATTTTAACATATATTTTGTCGTCAAATCAATGGCAGACAAGTGTTAAAATAAAATATTTTGGTCAATCAAATGATGCTTCGCAGTCAAAGATTCCAACCAATCAGACCGCGCCATGTGGAGCAATTGCATATACGCTCCAATCAAATCAAGATAAATATTTATGATGTTTATCTCATTAAAAAATACGAATATTAAAGAGATAATATCAAGTTGACCAATCATATCATTCCAAATATATGATGTATTTATTTCTTTCAATTAAAATATACAGAGATAATAAAAAATGTGTTTAAGTACATCACAAACTCTACCTCTTTGACACCTATATAAAAGGGTCATTGCACCCTTATTCAACACAGAGAACTAGAGAACGGATAACAAAGTAGAGGAAGATTGCAAATGATTCTCTCCACACGGTTCTTCAAAGCTCAAGGATATCAAAAGCATTTGAGGTAAAGATCGAGTCTTTCACCAAAGGTGTGCCACAAATTATAACATTTAATTGGGGATTACAGGCGCTAAGCCCTCGAATTAACACTATAAATATTAAAATATCCCTCAAGAAAATCCAAGTGGCAAATTCACTTTCAAATAATCAAATTTCAAGTCAAGACTATAGCGTTTAATTCGGGATTGCAGGCACTAAGCCCTCGAATTAACGTTATAAAAGTTTAAATTTAAGTCCAAAGGAGATCTACATGGAGATTACTCTTTGAATTGGTCAAATTTGTCAAAGATATATTTTGGAGGGAATAATGAAGGGATTAGAATAGAGATTGCACTCACATTACTATTTTAATCCAAATATAATTTATTTGTGTTTTGATTTTAATCGACATATAATTTATTTGTGTTTTGCAGTTAAAGTATTGTTTTAATATAAATGAATATAAATTAATTTTTCTACTTTATTTATTAAGTTTTTTCTCTTTACGTTTTATGTTATAATTCAAAAGAATAACGTTATCATTAATTTATTACTTATATCTTAAAGATTACACAACATAATATATTTACTAACTTTATTGCAGAAAACGAATTGTAAGTTAGTGATCCCTCTTTTTTTTTTTTCTTTTTTAATATGAATTTTATATGTAATATAGTGTTATTATACTATAAAATTTATTATTAGTTGTTGTTATGATTACTTCTTTTATAGAGTTATAGAAAAATCACTTAAAGTATTTTAAAATATACTTTAGTGAGTAAAATTAAAGTAGAGGGCGCAAGTGAGAAAGGCACTTTACCCTATTAATACTTATTATTTTGTTACTTTTCATACTTTACAAAGTATATTTATTTTAATTTTAAAATTTTATTATATATTAGGAGAAGAGTGGGGAAAGAAAAAAATAGTGGAATTGAGAAAATTGGAGGTTGAGAAAAGAATTGAAATAATTCAAAAAATAGAAATGAGAAACCAAAAATCATATTTGACATTAAAATAAGTGATTTCCAATTGTAATAAAGTATCAATAATAAATTATAGATATTCTAAATGATATTTTGATTTTTTGTTTAAAAATAATACTTTTCTGTTAACATTTTGTTTTGATAGCTAGATAGGTAATGGTCTTAAAAATTAAAAAATATCTTCATAAATTTCAAATACATAATCACTTCATATTTGTTCCCCTCACACCGTCAACGTTAAATAAATTATTAATATTGACAACATAAAATTATATGCATTATGTATTTACTCATATTTACATGTATATTTTAACAATAATTTACTTTGTCAAGTATATTTGCAAATATTAGGTTTGTAAATATTTGATTACATAATTTACGAAAAGGAATAAATATTTTATATTACATAATTTAGGAACAAATATAAACTTTAAATTTATATTTTTTATAAAAGTTCAGTAAGATTTTATTTTTGGGAGATTTTTTAATGGAATTTACTTTTAATGAAAAAAAAAAAAAAAGTAAACGTAGAGATGGCACTTTTGTCCTGCCAATGTCAATTTGCATCCCCAGGTGTGTGTGCAAATAACTTAAAATTAAAATAATATAATAATTTTATTTTCAAAATTTATATTTATATATATGTTAGTTTAATTAATTGCCCAGGTATATTTATTTTGACTTCGCTTCCTTCTTGTTTTAAAATACCTTATGAAATCATGTTATCTCTTTTATTAAAAAAAAAAATGTAAGTTGTATTGCTTTATTTCACCCGCTATACATTCATACGTCCTCATTACATTTTTTACTTCGACAGATTCTTATTTATTTTGCATTTAATTGAGCAATTGTTTGGCCTTGAATAAGGCAATTATATAAAATTTTGTAGGTTGTAGAAGTGTGTACAAAAATGGTTATCTATACTATTATAAAATAAAACCATTTGAGCGTACCAAATTTAGATTGCACCAATTTACCCTTAATTTTTATTTTTTCTCTTTAAAATTATTTGGTCAGAATACTAATTTCAATATTTTTTATTAATTTTATAATTATATTTTTCCTCATAACCACCCACTACCTCACATTTCTCTTTCTCCTTACTTCTCCATATTTATTATAATTTATTCTTTTAATAAAATTATTTTTTCTTATCATCTCATATCAATGTTTTTTAATTGCTTGCGGAAACCACGTGCGACGATATATAGTAAGCCTAAATTAAAACATTACATACGGTTCTACATGCATTAACAAAGTAGTATCATTCACTTGTGATCTTGGGGGTCTTGAGTAACACTTGCAGTAAGAGGAAAGTCTTTTACAACTTTCATATCCACAGCACCAAAATCCCCCATTGTCTTCCACCATTTTGACAAATGAGCAAACCCACATTCCTCAAGACCCCCAACAATGCATATTAAACCATCAATTACAAATCAACTTGTATTAAATGGTACTGATATGTTTGACTTTTGCATCATAGACACCTACCAGGTTCCATTTTCCTCAAACCCCAGTGCAGCTTCCTAGCGCATTTACTAAACCTCATTATTATCATCCTTAACAACCTCTTGGATATGAATTCATCTCTAACAACCATCATATTGTGGAGATATAAGATGATCTTCTTAATACTCTATTGTTTACGCCATTGCGTGCTCCATCACCTAAGTAATTAATGTTACTAAATGATCAACCTCACGTGCCACCTACCCTTGAAGGAATTTTTGCTATAAATAGGAACAATTCCTACACCATTTTCGTAAGAGTTAAACCAATGAAATTGGGTGCCAAATCTGTCATTCATTTCCTTAAGTTCCTAACAGCCCAAGTGCATGAAAATGTGGCCCGACAGTTACTACTAACAATGTCAATTCTTCTACAACTATCGATGGACAACAAAGATAGAGCACATCGTTGTCGACTCTCTGTTGGAACATGCAAGGCATGAACAATTTCGCGACGGCCGTGAGAACAAACATGCGGTGTTCTGCTCTCTTCGCACCGTGAATAAGGCACATGAATGCAAAGTTACAACTACATGGGCAATAAGTCGAGTGAAGAAGATGCAAGAGCGGTACGAAGTCTTCAACTGGCTAATCCACCGGCCGAATGTCATTTGGAATTGTAATATCAAGTTTGTGACAACCGTGGACAGCGTTGAGAGTAAATCTATTGAGTAACTTTTCTAAAAACTTGTATTTTACGTAGTCGTTATATACAAAAATGTGTTATGTCCTAACTTAGACTGATGTTGGAGAAAAAACTTATGAGGTGCTACATCAATGCTTACAAGGATATGTTCGAGGACCTCTGTGTACTCTTCGGTGAACCAGTTCCAAATGAGCAAGTGGTGGTTGAGGTGGCGCCAGCACCCGCATCTATTTTGGCTGAACAAGGTGTCCTTCAAGAGCCCACCGTGGTTCAGGTTGATCCAGCACCAGTGAACGGTGATGCCGCCATAGTCATACCGCATAATGTGGTGAACATATTATCAGACAATTCAGACTCTATGGGTTCAATTAGAAGGTCATCGATGAGTACTATACTTTGGAAAGTGAGACAGACTCCATCCTTTCCTTGCCAGGAGTGCTCTCTACTGGTCCTTAGGAAAGAAGCACCAACGATCACTCGCCAAGCGGGCATTCACAAGGACTCCAACTAGTGGTAGTGCTTCAAATGCGGCTCCCTTGAATAAGGAAGCATGATAATGCTCATTTGCACTGAGTATTTTGACATGTAATATATTGTGTCTATATTTGTATGTACGTTTGTTAACAATTTGCATGGCCATAGCAAAAGTAGGGTGTTGCATTCTTTGCACAACCGTCTGTTTGTTGGAATGGTTGACCCAAAGCTAATTGAATTGACTATTTGCCATTCGACAATATTTATCAAATAATATTAGATTGATGAATATGGTAAGAATTCGTCAAGATGGCAACGCGTTTCGTTGTGCTTACCACTGATATTGAACGGGGTTTCAATGTCACAACGAAATGCCCACAGACCGAAAGGTTAAAACCATGAAGTTGGATTGCGCATAGGTTTGGTAGCCATGGAAACCAACTCTTAAGGGTCAGTCTGAAACCTTCCAAGTCGAGGACCTTGAGACTGGGCATCGAGGGTCCTATGGAGACTTGCACTAAGTACTGCAGGTGTGTTTCGTCGCCAGGAGACCTAAGTCGTCTGTACAATTTTAGTAGGTTAGTTGGCAATATAGTCAACTGACTGAAGTGATTTGCGGGAATTGTCATATGGAAACCTCTTAAGGTTTGACCGGTATGACTGGGATTCCCGATTCTGATAGTACGAGATTAGTCTATAGACTTGAGGAATCATGGCAGTTGCGTGCATATGAAGATTGTATCTTGGATATGGCGAGCGATGATTGTGTCATGAGGTATGGTCATTATAAGCCTTATCCAGTGCAGTCGGAGTATATAACGAGGATAGTGGATTCCAGGAGAGGATCTGTCCCCTGTCAGTATATGACAAAAAGTTCTCTTGTGTACTATAAGATAGTTTAGACTCTAAAAGTCTTTAGCCAAAGCGATTAATCGATCAGGGATAGGTCTCCTACATTGGATCAATAGAGTAAACGCATCTCGAGTATTAAGCATAAGTGCCTAGTCAAAAATGAGAACCGATACCCAATACATGCGCTAGACTAAAGCCAGGAGACGGTTGACAGTAGGATCGTACTCGTATAGACTTGGAGCCTAAATATTCACGCCAACATTCACCTAATCTCTAGTGCCATGGACTGTTGCTAGACGCCACCCATGGTAAGGGCGATTTCTGGTTATGAGATAATCGAAAATAATTAATTAAATTAGATTTAATTAATTATGTTGGTCGCACACACCTAAGTCTAGTTGAGGGTGAACCTAAAGAGTCACGCCCTACCACTATAATGGATGGAGTTAATTTGAAATTAATTCTAGAAGAGTCGGATTAATTTAATTGGATTAAATTAATCTTTGGAGAGAATAATTGATTGGATCATTTATTTAGACCAATTCATTGGATGGATGACTTGAAATTTAATTAATTGAGTTAATTAGAATTTTAAGTTGGCTACTAAAATTAATTAGATTAATTTTATTGGACTTGGTTTAATTTATAAATTGATTTATAAATTGAAGGAGAGATAATAAAAGGCTTGGATCCTTTAATTGAATTAAAGGATATTTTAATGTTGGGTTTATAAATTAAACTAGTTTGATTCAAGGCCATAAGACATGGGTTTAATTTAATTTTAATTAGTCAAGCCCGATCCATTAAAATGCAAGCCAAATGCTTTGGTTAGACCATGGCTAGGCTAAGGGCTCCTCTTTAGGTGTGGTGTGCACGAAATGGTGCCTTGGAGTGCACCAAATTCAGCCATAAAGGTGTCTCAGAGGTGTTAGATGGTTGTTGGAGTCTTGCTAGGTCAAGACTCCTTGGTATCTTGTGACTAGGTCACATATAAAACCTCATAAACCCTCATAGCAGATCAGCAGCAGCTACACACACCTATGCAAAATCTCCACATCCTTAAGTGGTAGTGTGTCATTCTTGGAAGGGTCTCACGATCGAGATCATGCCTGGACGAATCCGGAAACGAAAACGAAGAGAAGACAGTGCTTGTAGCCATACGAGAAAAAACAATGAAAGGTAAATTTGATTTACAGTTTTTTGCTCTTTGTTTTTCCCGTATTATTCTTGTCCTATATATGTGTTTATTTGATATACCGAATGCCTGATAAAGATCAAGGTTACACCCCTTTATCGGAATTAATTCGCTTTAGATTTATCATTTTTTGATTTTTTGCGCTTCCATCGGGTTTTTCGGATCAATACGTTTCTTTCAAGTGGTATTAGAGCTCGGTTCGGTGTATTGGCCTAGAATCAAACATGTGTAATGTGTTTCAGCATATTTACATATTTTAAATTGGCTTTGGAAGCATGGGCTTTTATATTAATTGCATATCTAGATTTAGGATTTATGTGTTTTAGTTTTACATTTAATTTTTGGCATGAGAATTTTTTGAAATTAGAAAATTTCGTAAATTGATTATTTTCTTGTTATTTCAGAAATTGCAAGAAAAAAACAAAGTTAAAAAAAAAAAAAAGACGCAACAACCTACCAACCATCCAACAGGCAGCGTAGGCGCACGCCTGCATGCGTGCTGTGACCAGCCACATGCTGGGCTTGCCGCGCCCGCGCCTGGCTGCCGGCAGGCTGGCTGGCCGTCTGATCTGATTTTTTCTAATTTTTTATAGAATTTTTATATTTTTTATTTTTTTAATTTGTCCACATATTATTTTGAAATGATTAATTTTGGTAAATTTAATTTTTGGTTGAGATTTGGTATTTCCCAAGATTAAATTACTAAAATTAATTTGAATGGATTTTCAAACAAGAATTAATTTTTTGCATGGGTTGCACTTGTGTCCATTATTAAGTTGCATTATTTTACATATAAATTCCTGAGATTTGATGTGTAATTAATTTATGGTATTGGATGTCATTTCTTATAATGCATGGTTTGCGTTATATTTTATGTGCATGTTTATTTTGGAAAATAAATTTGTGTAGTTTGTTAATAGGATTTTCATGGGTGATCACGAAGCCCATTGGACCCTGTGGATGGCTTTATTTTTTGTTGGGTTGGGACCTGCGTGCCTCTTATTTTCTCTATCTCTTCATTTTTAGCCTAATGTGTTTAAGGCCTGCTTTCTCCCTATTAATGTACTCCCCCTAACTGATGATTGAGGTTTCTTTTTAAGTTGTAATGAGAGTAGAATAGGAGGAGAGGTTTTACTTGTATTTTGTCATAATTGTAAAGAGAAAGCCCAGACGATGGAAACCCATGGAGGAGGCAATGGGTTGGCCCACGGAGATCCATAAAGAAGAGGCCCGAAGGACGGAGCCCACGAAGGAGATGAAACAAATAAAGAGAGATTAAAAGGCCCATAACATGTTAATGGGTTAAATATATTGTAATAGCGAAGACCTACCCTTAGACTGACCATAGATCCACTGCGGACTCAATGGGTCACGTAAGTTTTTGAGCTTGTGATCATCCAACAGAGGCATGCTAGGCTTTTATTTTGCATGCTACAGATATACGACCATTTTGCATGTAAATTAAAATATAAAATTGGGGTGATAGGGCCCTTTTTATTTTTTGATAACCGTCCCTCAATTAATTAATAGATTAGACATAAACTACTTTACTGATCATTTTATTAGTGTTGACTTACAAATGCATGTACTGTGTTGTTATTTGATTACATGCTATTAATTTCACTATTATGGAGGGGAGTTGCACATTAGTGTCAATCGAATCCCATCAATCGGAAATCGAAAGGGAAATTTGGAAAGGTAGATATTCTCGTGCAATGGGAGCAACTAAGAATCAGAGTAGTGCAGATCTCTATTCGTAAATGGCAAACTATTTGTTTCATACATCCCATCAAATATCCGCAAAAGTCCTTACATATCCTGAAACACTCAATCTTTTCGATGACACTATGGGTAGATGAGTGTTTTAGATTTAATAGCTCCTCTTTATTCTGTGGGCCACCTGCTCCGTGATCTCATTCACGAAGGTGATACCAAACACCTTTATAAGGAGTTAAAAAAACTTCAGCATTTATGTAGCCATTGTCGCACAGATAATAGTTACCTGCACATAATTTCATTGAAAAGAGGGAACATAGAATCAAAACTAAGCCGTATGGAATGCTTCTTTCAATGTCAAACATTCCTAAGAGACACATTAATTGACCGAAAACAATATATTCAAAGGAAAGAGTTCACATACTTCATTACTAGGAATGAACATACCAACTGGGACATGTAGACCTCTGGATCTGTGGATTGCATCCTGCAGCACGCAGTTGTCCGCTGAATTTCCTTCCCAGCCACTGAGAATGTAGATGAATTGTATATTAGAATTGCTGACACAGTGGACATCGACAACAACTTGCCCTTTACATGTGCGGTAATGACCCTTTTCATGTTCTGGTACTTGCACGTCAATGAAGGTACCATCTAATGAATTTAAACAACCCTGAAACAATGACATTACAGAACAGATAAGTAGACATTAGAGGTGTAGTAGTACAATTATTCTTAGATATTGGGTATTATAGTGATACCTTAAACCACTTCCAGCAAGGGTCTGGACAGTCATCGGTAATAAGAGTTGGCTTAGCTAGGAGTATTGTATGCATGTTACAGACAACAATCAGAATGGAATGAAATTCTTGCTTGCAGAATGGCCAGACCTTATGAAGTCATGCTTCACAATACAATTCTTTTTGCGATGGGAAATAACATTCAAGAACATAGCAACTTGCTCGGCCACAGACATTTTTTGTTGCCTTAATACCGCCGGATTGTTCTAGCATATAACACAAATGGTGGAACGCATTTCGGCCCATACAGAGGTTTCTCAAACAAATCTCCTTGCTAAATAAAATTAACCTGTGCAAGTTTCTAACTTGATCAGGTAGTCTAGAATTAAGGTTGTAGTGGCGGCGTAGAACTTTAGGTTCAGAACGTCTAGATTTAATACATTGAATACCTTGAACAAAAATCATAAGTGCCACTACAATCTCAACCGCAATCTGCTGCACAACAATCAAAGCCAATATTCGGCGGTTGTGCCTCATCCTATTTTGGCACCCACATTTGAAGTACATAAAATTACTTAATTTCAGTAAGAAAGATCGAAACATACAACATACATCTTCAAAAGGTTATTATGAAGGTCAGTAGATGTGGGCTCAAATCAAAGGCTCAAGTAAACAAATTAACACCAAATTTTTAGGGAAAGCTAAACTACTGTAAACATAGTTAACCGCGTGCAAATAAATGCAAGAAATTAGCACCCAAAAAAACTAAAAGAACAGACGGAGAGAGTAATATCCAACAGATTAGCTACTTTAGCATGTTAAAAAAAAGAAAAATATATAATTGCAACCTGTTGGTAATATTACACTATAACTTAAAAACCTCCACTTGAGGAGGAAAAATTAACCACGAGCTATGCCGGATGAAAATCATTATTAATTATTTGTGGGGCAATGGAGTGGCCAATGAAAATTTTGGAGCAGAAATTCTTAGTATAGTAGACATGATGTCATAATATGCAAGCGAAAAAACAACTCACAAGTAACAGAAGTTAGACAAGATGGATTTGTGTAGTTACATGTTTCAAGTTTTGTACTTCAAATGGCTCCAACGATTCCGCTAGCAAAAGATCTCCCAAAAAGGCTGAAATCAGGAGGGAAATAAGCAAGTTACAATCTTTTAAACATAATCATAGTGTTTGGTTTCGTTTTAGAGTGCTTTATTGTATTCTGTGGAGATAGTAAGAGAAAATAGAGATAAATAAATATGTATTAGAGATAGTGTATATACTTGGATTTATTTTTATTGATAACTTAAAATAGTTTAAAATATGTTTGGTTTTGTTTTTTGGGAGACGTAATGCACTGTTTATTGTCAAATCATATATCTTTTATATGTATTTATATTTGTATATGTGTATATATATATATATATATTACTTTATTAATAGGTGGGTTGAATTGTATATATTATTTTAATTATATTTGTATGAAAAATATATCATATTTTTTTCTTATTTTGCAAATAATAAATTATATATTTAATAAATTATTTATGCACATTAGTAACGGTTTTAACAATATTGTTTTAAAATTCTATTCAAATTGATAAAATTTTAAATAATTATTCAAAAAAATAAATTATTTAAATTAATTTATATAATATCATATTATATAATATTTTAAAATTTACTACTCACAATGTTCGCCTACAACAAATGCAATATAAGCAATACACATGCCAAATCTACTACTGGTTATTTTGGTCCTAGACACTTAAGTCAACTTAAACCATTCCAGACTTTTCTCCTTATCAACGAATGTACAAGCGAAAAAGCAGCATGTACTACTTTTACATTTAAGCCTTGCCGCATGTAACCAGTGTCCACTTTAATTGAAAGCTCCCCTCAACAAAGGGACAAAACCTGAGTCGTCGGAGGAATCGGAAGAGGCATAATCATGTCTTTAGTCTTTACCGGCTCGTTCCATGAAGACCCACCGCGGCTCTCCTCGCAGCGCTTTGACTTGGCACATTTTGGATAATTTCTTAACTATGCTGGAAGCGAATTGATGAGGGAAATAGATTTTGAGGATGCCTTATCTCCTTATGGTACCAGCAGGGTGGACTCGCCGCCTCCGACAGAGGAGATATTTGAAGGACGCGCTACTCTCTGTGACCTTGTGCGTCGTGGCTCATTCTGCCTCAATCGTCTCATACAATTGAGTCGTGGGTTGACCGGCAACAGCCGTTGTGCTGCCGGCGGTGGAAGGCGGCGGAGGAGAGGGTTTGGGGTGTCACTCATTTCAAAGAGGAGATGGGCTTTAGGCCCTAGGGCAGACAAAATCTGCCAAAACAAACGAAAAAGTTTCTGAAATATTACTTTTCCTGTGCAGAAACACCTACAAACACACAAAAATGGCCCAACACATATCTATCCAAACATCCACCCTATTTTAGCCCATCTTGAAGATGGGCTAAAAACAAAACCAAACATAGTGAATGCTTCTTGAATCAACTTAACAGTGTAGATATTGTCTAGAAACAAATGTTTCTTCAAAATATATGACACACATTACCTTTGTTCAAAGCAAGTCGTAATGGTGAAAGAAGAGGTAGGTGAGGAGAAATGAAGAAGGGGATAGGGATAAGGGTGCCAGTGCATTTAATGAAAGATTGAAAATTTGGGTGTAAATATTTTTAAATATGGGGGTTAAATGACAAATGGGGCAAATAAAGAAGGGTCAAAGGAGTCATTCCATATTTAGTGGTCAGTTCCAGAGGTGGTTGCCTGATAGAAATCACTGACGCCCCTCCAAGATTTAAATCAACCATTTAGTGCAGAACAGTTGTGGGGCGATGACAAGTAGATTGGGCCCAGCGTAAACGAAGTAAACATGCCACTAATCTGAATTTCTCGAAAAATTCAAATTAATACTCTATTGTAAACACGCCCCCGATGTTCAACCAGCAAGACCAAAAGAAGCTATTATCTATAGTTATCTTCAGTTATTTTCTTTTGAAATTTTTGTTGATTTTATGTTAACTAATTTATAAATGTGGTGTTTAGTATTTTATCTTATGAGTTACTAGTTAATCATATATCCATTCGTTATGAGATATTACAAGTAATGATATATTGATTCAATAAATGAGTTTGAATTGAAAATTTTATGCGTATCTATATTGTGGACACTCCAATAAAAAATGTACAACTTTAATTTGTTTACAATTAAAATATTATACTTGTGGGGACGGCGTGAGAGGGTGGCTAGTATATAAGAGGTGTAAACCTGTCGAGATTGGCTTGGTGCTCGAGCTTGAGCTTGAGCTACGATATATAATGAGCTCGTGCCAAAGCTGGAATTTTCAATAAATCTTATTATTATAAATAAATAATATTAAATACTATTATATTAATTACAAAAAAATTTAAATATATGGAATATTTAATATATTATTATAAATATAAACTACTAATTAGTTAAGTAATAATATAATAAGTAAAAATATAGAAAATATATATACATTAAGTTATTAAAATACTTACACATAATTTTGTATAGTTATTAATATAATAAATAAATAAATATAAATATTTTTTAAAAGCGGGTTGATCACTATATACGAAATAAATAAATAATCTAAATATAATTTATTTAATATCTTTTAATTATATAATACTTAAATTAATTGATAATGTATAGTTTTTATATTTCATTTAAGATATTTAAATTTTATATTGTGATTGTATTTTAATTCATTTAATTTAAATTATTAAATATTATAAATTTAAAAAAATTAATTTTTTAGAGAGATAAATGAAAAAAAATATTAAAAACAAGTTAAAAACAAAACAAAAAATATTAGAAAAAAAATAATAATGTATAATTTTTATAATATAATAAATTTTTTCATATAATTTATTTAATATTTTTAAGTAGATAATATTTAAATTTTAATTGTATAATTTCTATAATTAATTAATATTCATATTCATTGAGAAATTTAAATTTTGTATTATAATTTAATTTTAATTATTAAATATTAAAAATCATATAATTTTTGTATATTTAAACAAAATATATTTAAAAGAATTTTTAATTTTTTAGAGAATTGAAAATGAAAAGAAAATACTCAAAACAAGTTATAAACAAGTCAAAATTGGCCAAACACTATTATATAATTATATAGGGGCATTTTAATCATAATGGTACCAAAAAATCATGCCATTTTCAAATCAGATGAGGTTTATTTGCAAAATAAACAAAACATAGGGTGTAAAATGGAATTTAGCCTTTAAAAAATGACATTTTATTATGATGGCCTGCAAGTATTTTATCGAAGTTAAAAAAATATTTTTAATTTACTCACCAATAGGAGAAAGAGGGAATGAGGCGTCCTGTGATATGGCATGGTGTAAAACAAGTACGATGGTAGCACTGCCCTCCCAACCCCATACCACAATATGTGAATATCATATCAAAATCACATATGATAAGTACGTACTGTGCAAAATGATTTTTATGTGAACGATATCGATTTTGGTGTCTATATGGGACTGACATTGGAGTCAAAGTTCCATCGATCGCCCTAACGTAGTCCCTATGTATGTTAGTACTTCAATTATGATAGTACATTTTCAGATGTTGCGGCATATTATATGAAAATAAAATCTAGTATTTCTCTAGTAAATAAATTTGAGCATTTTTTGAGAAATTAGTTTTCAGTAAGTGAAAATAAAATCTAGTATTTTCTTCTAAATAAATTTGAGCATTAATTGATGTTAATATACTTGATGCATTAACATTGAATGTAAAGACACATGGGTATAATTATGCACTTGGATTTGAATTAATATGAGCATACTATGGAATATACTATAAACTTCTTCAGACACTTAATCCTAAATGTAGAATACAAGATAATAAAATTTTAGAACATATCATATTTCTTGAGACAAAACTACATAATTCCATAATTAACACTAGAAGGCAAGTAAAAAGTGGAGTAAATGAGGAATGCAGAATGAAATTTAAAACCAACAACAGCACTTTCGAAAATCATTAATCAAATTTTCCAACAAAAGACATTTTGTAATTTGAGATAAAATGGAATCATCCCATATACCAAAAATTCCTAAGTTAGAACTCCAGAAAATAGATTAAAGAGGCATAAAAAGAGAAAATCAAGAAAATGAATAAGGAAAATGACTTATCTAGGAAAAATGAATGAAAATCTAAGAAAATATTTAAAAGAATAACCATTTGGCGAAATGGACCACCTTGCAAAAATAGATACCGAATTATAAAAACTAAAAGATTGAAAAAAATAATATTTTCGAAAGAAAAATAATCCTCTCAATCAGAAGGACAATATGGGGAAAAGTCCGACTTTCAAGATGAGTTTAAAAATATCGAAAAAAATTCTATGCATTCATCAACTTCTTTTGAATTGGAAGAAAAAGAGCCCCCTTGTTAAGGTAAATAGGAAAAAATTGAGGAAAATTCACATCAAGAATTTTATGAATTAATAGCTAAATTCAAAGAGTTGGGAAAGATAAATGTTCTCATTGATAATCATATTATCAAGTTGCTTAAAGAAATTAAAAACCCTGAAATTAGGGATATCGTTATGAGTAAAATAGATAATAATAAAACCTCAATATATGAGTCAAACTTAGTTTATGAAATGATTGCTAGTAAGCCCTTTGAACCTTATACAATTGCTGAGGTTAAGAGGTTGTTTAATGAAAAACATACGGTTAGAGATAACCGCTCTATTTTAGAAGATCTGAAGATAGAATTAGAAAAATTAAAAGAAGAAATAAGGAATATTAAGAAACATTAGCAGTCCCTTACTACTGTGATAGAAGTGTTAGAAATTGACAAGAATACTATCAAGAAAAATGTGAGGATAATTTTGTCCATATTAAAATTGTTTCTAGTCAAAAGTAGTATGCCAAATTGATTTATTAATAACTAATAATTTCAGAAAGACATTTATTGCACCTATAGATAGTGGGGCAGATATTAATTATATAAAAAAAGTTTAATGTCAACCAAATATTTTTAAAAAACAACCCACTCTTTATTCACCAGCTACAGTGGAGATTGGTCAAAATTTGGTGTGATTTCAAGAGGGGCAGAGGATTTGATGAAAGCTGCAGCTTTTGTAGTAAGAAACACGAGTATTGAGAGTATTACATTATTTGGTTCTAAGCTCCCCCCACTTCCTTTATCTGTCAGAGGGAGGACGAAGAGCTTCAGCAAATCCCTTCCAAATCCTCATATATTTGCGGATGAGACAATGAATCAACGCCCCGCTACGGCAAGATGAAGACATGTATAATATCATCACAATCCACAACCTCCATCTCGCCAATGCTCAAACACGTCTCTCCTCCCTCCTGGCAAGCCACCATGAGACCAAGAATATATGAGAAGAAATGGCAAATCTGTTCGAGCTTCTTGCTTGGCCGAAACACAACAATCGCCTTCCTTGTTGGAGCAAGTAGATCGATTGGGGCTTGCAGGCGTTGGTACCATTTTATTTTTAATATATATTTTTATTGTTAATGCATATTTACTTTTTTTTTTATAATTTTACTTTTATGAAATAATACATATATATATATATATATATCTTTTGTTTATTTATTTATAAATTTTGTATTTATACAAAGAGCATTTTAGAGGATGATTGTTGATTTTGATTTTGAGTGCAATAATGGTTGTATACTAATTTTTCCCACAACAGTAGACATAATGTAACATGTTACCATGTTGAATTGGTGCTTCTTTTGATGTTTTGTGCTCCTAGATACCTATATCTTTTTAACTGTAATGTTATCACTTGGATAGTCTAATTAAAGAATAGAATCATGTACTGTTTTCGTTCGATGTTTGGATTGCTTTATGAGATCTAAGATATGGGCCCGTAAAAGAGAAATGGTATTTATTTGAACATTATGAGCTTAAATTTATCTAAGATAGCTGTGGCTTAGTGGAAGCTAACTTTTTGGAGAGTAATGTTGAAATTGTTGTTGTGGCTTAGGTAAATTGGTGCTGATGAAGAAGTCCGGATTCAATGTGTATTGGTAGATTGCAGACGCAGAGAAAAATGATTTTTCTATAAACTTAAGGAACAACATATGTGAAACTAGCGGTAAGTTTGGTTCATTGTATTAGTATGCTAAGCAACATGCTAGATGTTATTGTCCTTTCACGGTATGATTATGTGGTTTTCTTCATAGTTCATGTAAGTGCATTCTAAAACATGATGTGGAGCGTTGTGAACTGTAACGGCTAGGACTCACCTTGGAATAACTTACAGAGTTAGCCATGGATTCCCGCAGATAGGCGCATTTCATACCATTGGCGGCAACATTAGCCCAGCCAAAAGTTTCAAAACTTGGAGCAATGAGCTAGTAGGGTTCGAGCATATACAATTAGAAGGTACCCAACTTTTTACTAGTCTTTGGTTTCTTACAGTTTCACTACATCCTTTTAGGTGTGTTCCAAAACCGAATACTGCATGTGCCGAAATTGCATTAGGAAATGGGTCTCTTGTTAATTGTATTACTAAATATAATGGCTGATTGTAGTTTCCCAAAGAATTTTTAGTTAGTGAAAAAATGAAGTCAATTGATGTTCAAAATTGAGACCTTAAGATCTATTTGTTTTTGTTATGATAACCACTGTTTGTTTCACTTCCCATTGTGTGGATTCTCGTTAATAAAGCCTGATTTATGTACAGTACCTTTCCCTTTATTTTTTCCTAACATGTTTAGCTAACAAGCAAGGTGAACAGTTTAATTCCTTAATCTTGCTCGAACTCGAACTCTCAGTTTGCCTTTACTCTTCCCATTTCTTCTATTTATTCAGATTTCAAAAACATAAAAGAAAAGAAGAAAGGGAATTTCTAAGATGCCTTGGAACAAGAAAGGCAGCGCAGGCAGGGCAGAGTTGGCGTTGGAGAGGGTAGACAAAAGGTATTTAATCTTGCTGAAATGAATTCTAAGTTTGGTTTGCCTTTACTCATTCTTTTCTCTTTATTTCTACAATTTCAAAACAATAAAAAGAAAAAAGAAAAAAGAATATTTTAAAGATGCCTTGGGAGATGAGAAAAATGGCCATGCAACATCAAAAGTAAGAAAAGCAAGCATTCATCAACTAGAGTTGATGTTGAAAGAATTGAGTGGTTCGAGAAGAATGGTGCCTCAAGAGCTATAATTACACTCTCCAAGATGTTTGTTGTGGTTCAAGTCACAATTAGAGAAAGAGTGTGTGAATGCATTGTAGTTAAAGGTATGCAGTTTTTCTTTTGTTTCTTTCTTTCTTTTTCCTTTTTCTATTTTGCGATAACATGTTACCATGTTGAATATTGGTGCTTCTTTTGATTGTTTTGTGCTCCTAGATACCTATATCTTTTTAACCTGTAATGTTAATCACTTGGATAGTCTAATTAAAGAATAGAATCATGTACTGTTTCGTTCGATGTTTGGATTGCTTTCTGAGATCTAAGATATGGGCCCGTAAAGAGAAATGGTATTTATTTGAACATTATGAGCTTAAATTTATCTAAGATAGCTGTGGCTTAGTGGAAGCTAACTTTTTGGAGAGTAATGTTGAAATTTGTTGTGGCTTAGGTAAATTGGTGCTGATGAAGAAGTCCGGATTCAATGTGTATTGAGTAGATTGCAGACGCAGAGAAAAATGATTTTTCTATAAACTTAAGGAACAACATATGTGAAACTAGCGGTAAGTTTGGTTCATTGTATTAGTATGCTAAGCAACATGCTAGATGTTATTGTCCTTTCACGGAATGATTATGTGGTTTTCTTCATTTAGTCATAGTTCATGTAAGTGCATTCTAAAACATGATGTGGAGCGTTGTGAACTGTAACGGCTAGGACTCACCTTGGAATAACTTACAGAGTTAGCCATGGTTTCCCGCAGATAGGCGCATTTCATACCGTTGGCGGCAACATTAGCCCAGCCAAAAGTTTGAAAACTTGGAGCAATGAGCTAGTAGGGTTCGAGCATATACAGTTAGAAGGTACCCAACTTTTTACTAGTCTTTGGTTTCTTACAGTTTCACTACATCCTTTTAGGTGTGTTCCAAAACCGAATACTGCATGTGCCGAAATTGCATTAGGAAATGGGTCTCTTGTTAATTGTATTACTAAATATAATGGCTGATTGTAGTTTCCCAAAGAATTTTTTAGTTAGTGAAAGAATGAAGTCAATTGATGTTCAAAATTGAGACCTTAAGATCTATTTTGTTTTGTTATGATAACCACTGTTTGTTTCACTTCCCATTGTGTGGATTCTCGTTAATAAAGCCTGATTTACGTACAGTACCTTTCCCTTTATTTTTTTCCTAACATGTTTAGCTAACAAGCAAGGTGAACATGTTTAATTCCTTAATCTTGCTCGAACTCGAACTCTCAGTATAGTTCTGCCTTTACTCTTCCCATTCTCTTCTATTTGTTCAGATTTCAAAAACATGAAAAGAAAAGAAGAAGGGAATTTCTAATGATGCCTTGGAACAAGAAAGGGCAGCGCAGGGCAGGGCAGAGTTGGCGTTGGAGAGGGTAGACAAAAGGTATTTAATCATTCTCGAAATCGAATTGTTAGTTTAGTTTGCCTTTACTCATTCCCTTCTCTTCTGTTTCTACAGATTTCAAAACAATAATAAAGAAAAAAGGAAAAAAGAATATTTAAAGATGCCTTGGGAGATGAGAAATATGGGCACATGCAACATCAAAAGCAAGAAAAGCACGCATATGTCATCAACTGGGAGTTGATGTTGAAAGAATTGAGTGGTTCGAGAAGAATGGTGGCTGCTCGCAACACAAAAGAGCTATCACATTCACTCACCAACATGTTTGTTGTGGTTCAACTCACAATTAGAGGAAGCGTGTGTGAATGCATTGTAGTTAACGGTATGCAGTTTTTCTTTTGTTTGTTTGTTTCTTTTTCCTTTTCTTGTTTTGCGATAACATGTTACCATGTTGAATATTGGTGCTTCTTTTGATTGTTTTGTGCTAGTAGATACCTATCTCTTTTTCACTTGCAATGTTAATCTCTTGAAAAGTCTAATTAAAGCATAGAATCATGACTGTTTCCGTTCGAAGTTTGGATTACTTTCTGCGATCTATTGATTGGCTCATAGGTCCATAAAATGGAAATGGTATTTATGTGAACATTATGAGCTTATAATTTATCTAAGATAGCTGTGGCTCAGCGGAAGCTAATTTTTTTGGGAGTAATGTTGAAATTTGTTGTTGTGGATTAGGTAAATTGGTGCTGATGAATAAGTTTGGATTCAATGTGTATTGAGTAGATTGCAGAAACGGAGAAAAAGTGATTTTTCTATAAACTTAAGGAACAACATATGTGAAGCTAGCAGTAAGTTCAGTTCACTGTATTAGTATGATAAGCAACATGCTAGATGTGATTGTCCTTTTACGGAATGCTTATGTGGTTTTGTTCATTTAGTCATAGTTCATGTAAGTGCATTCTAAAACATGATGTGGAGCGTTGTAAATTGTAACTGCTGGGACTCACCTTGGAGTAGCTTGCAGAGTTAGCCATGCCGGTGCGCATTTCATACCCTTGCGGCAGCATTAGCCCAGCCAAAAGTTTGAAAACTTGGGCAATGAGCAAGCATGGTTCGAGCATATAGAGTTAGAAGGTACCCAACTTTTTACTAGTTTTTGGATTCTTACAGTTTCACCACATCCTTTTAGGTGTGTTCTAAAACCGAATACAGCAGGTGCCGAAATTGCATTAGGAAATGGGTCTCTTGTTAATTGTATTACTAATCGACATTGCGTTTTGTATAATTCTTGGTAGCAGAACTAATATTATGCGACATGGTCAATCATTCAAAACAGTTGGCTTAATATCATTTGAAGAGTAGGTTATTCTCATTAGTCTATTTTCCAATTTTATCGATAATCGATGGTAGAGGATCTTTGCAGGTTGTTTTGTAGGGGACATGTTACTGTTCATAGAAGCTTGGGGTTCTTATGGGACGAAGTGAGTGAGGGAGTAAATATTCTCATTAGGTTATGCATGGAACTTCACTTTAACCATGATGTACTTCATTTTATCACTTTAGCATCACATTTCCTTTTAGACTGATATTTGTAAGTCAAAATGACACGACTTCTGTTAATCATTTTCTTTTGGGAGGGTTTCTTGCCTTTTGATTTATTTCTCTTCTTTTCTAATTTTTATTTGCTCATAATAATGTAAATAAAAAGAAAAAATTATGATAAAATTCAGACTTACTCTTAGTTGTCAAAAACATTAAGTTGCCAGAGGAAAAGCATGAAGGTCTTGTTTAAAAAGACTGTCACTTTTCTTTTGCTGTGTGTTGTGTGTGTGTAATGATTCATGCACTTCTTAGTTATATGATGGCTTTATACTTATCTTTTTATGTGCACACGTCGTGCTATATCTATGCATTTGACGGTTGGTTTATATTTGAATGTTTTTCGACCACATAGGTGAGCAAGCTTGTGGACTTGCATAAGGGAAGTTCGGAGGAATGGTCGCAGAAGGCGGTAGAGCGTGAGGGAGTCATCAAGTAAAAGTAAGCTCTGTTTGTAATTTATTTTACTCAAAACTGCTGAATGACACACAATACACTAATTCCTCTTATGAACATGCAGGAATTTTGGTTGAGGTATTGCAAACTTATCTTTTTGTCTTCATGCATGGTAGCCACTAATGGAATGTGTATGAGGTGGCAACGAGGAGGAATACTACAGTTGTGGGCTTTGAAAACAATGTCACATATGATGATTAAAGAAAGTAGAAAGTCTTTGCAAAATAATAATGGTGGTAAAAAGTTTTCTTGTCTCCCACTCTTCATTTCATTCACTAGACATGTTTTGTTTTATGTGCTTGTATTGTTATCTTGAAATCTTGATATTCATTATTTGCACTATGATGCAGTGCTTTTCCTTTCCTTTTTATATGTAGCAATTTTGTTCTTTTGAAAAATGTTCTTGGATGGTTTTTCAATGGTTTCCAATTAATTCACTACTATGGGTGTTACTCATCCTTTTTGAATGGGATGTACTTTAGTGTAATCTCATTGAAGTAAACGATATGTATTGCTCTCTATCAAGTTTTGTGAGACGTATTTGATTGTAGCATTTTGGGGTTAGATTCTTGGTTCAATTGAAATTACATGGAACCTCTCATATTCCAATTTTAATGTGAAGGACCCAATAAACCCTTTCAAATCTAAAGATTCTACCTTTTTAAGTTTTCATTGGTCTTCTATTATACTATCAAACTACTTTAATTTTATTTTCTTTTTTCGGATACTATAAAACTACTTTTTTTCCTTCGAGTTTATCGAGTTGTGAGCGGTAATTTGACTAATAAATGTGGTTAGAAAGCATAAGATTGAGACATGAATGTGCACTTGCGTTATGTGATTGTTGCTCTGGGTAATGTGGAGTAGTTGAGGCCTAATTTCATGCATTTTGAATTGCTCGGAAAAAGAGTTGGAATGTCTTTGCTTCCACTCAGTCATAGGAGTTCTTGTGAAATCATATTTGTTTGTCAAAATGCCGCCCGATTGATCCTTATAAGCCTAACATGGGACATGCATCGTTTTGAAAAGTTCAAAGGCCCTTCCCGGTGGAAATTTCTTTTAGCATGAATTGGAAAAAAAAAAAAAGAAGAAAAAATAGCAAGAAAATGGAAAATTACATCTACTCCGCTGGTTTAGGTCACTTAGTAACTGGGTAACTTCATCACAAATGTTGTTATTCACGTAAAACGGTGGCTAGAGCCATGAGTATGCAAAGCACTTTAGGTAAAACGTGTTTTGGTTGAGTAACCGGGTGCCTTCACCACAAGTGTTGTCATTCGCGTCAAAAGACCGAAATACGACGTTTTTTGGTTGAGTAACCGGGTGCCTTCACGACAAGTGTTGTCATTCGCGTCAAAAGACCGAAAAATGGCCTAAAGAACTCAAGTCACGTGCAAAAACAAAGAGAAAAAAGAAAAGAAATGAAAGCCGTGACAAAACAAAAGGGGAAGAAAAAAGGAAAGAGAAATCATTAGTGGCCAAAGAAAAGAAAGAACAACAAATGTCGTCCCAACTTAGGCAGAAATAATGAGATAAAGGGTATTGTGTTGAAGCGATGAATATGGTGACATTTAGAAACCTATGATTTTGTGGAAGCTTGATTGTTCTACTCTCTACTTGGCGAGACAAAGTGTTGTGATGTGATTGCCTCTCACCCTTATTACGATAAGTTAGCATTTGCATAACGTATTGTTGTATTTGTGTTTTGAGATTATGTGCACATAGGCTACATTTGTTATTATGAATTATTGGCACAATGTTGAGAACATGTTTTTTTGCAGTGTTAGACTGTTGCTTGAGGACAAGCATTGTTTTAAGTTTGGGGGAGTTTGATAAGCTTCGGTTTTACATATTTATAATAGAGAATAATGGTATTTCGTTTTGTGTGGGGGGCAATAACTTCATAAAAATTGCAACAGTTCTTTCCTTCTATTTTTGGTTTATCTAAAAATTGTCACATTTCTGATGGCTATCTGAAAATCCTGTGTAAAAGCCTTTATTTTAACATGCTTTGCCTTATCTGACTACTATTTTTGGTTGGGAGGTGATAGATTCTGGCCTTTATATTATTTTACCAATAAAACTGACAATAATTATTCTAACATTGTTTAATGCTATATTATTATAGTTTTCTTTAATCTTATGGATTATTCCTTTTAGATGGCCATATGAGCAGGGTGCAAGTTCAAGTTCAGTATATAGCAGTGGTGTTGCTTACAGGGATCCTTCTCTCCCAAGGGTATAACTTAAAACTAAACAAATAAGAAATGTACAAGTTGTGCTTGAGTATAGGAGTTACTGAAGCCATTCATGCTGCATATAGACAAGTATATAAATTTTTCACCACTAATCTTTCCTGGCCTATGAATGTGGTTTATCTAGGTATGTGAGGGTGGAAATCATGGTAGGTATATCCAGGTATACGAGGTTGGGGATCATCATTTTTGTCTTCCATCTTTCTTTAAACTCTTCTAATATTGTTTCCATTTGGCTCGCTTTGGTGCTTCTTAGTGGTACAGAACAATCTTGAGGTGGGTGAGGTACTCGGGGTTGATGTCTCAAAACATTGTTGCAATATCAGCATCAGTGAACACACAAATCAAGTATAATGCTCGTATGAGAAGGGGTGGTCTTTGGGGTGAGCATCTCTGTGTTCTTTACCGTTTATGCATACTCATTCCAGAAAACAAATGAGAAAACCAAAATCCAGAAAAAGAAGAAAAAAGAAACTAAAAAAAGAGCTACCCACAAAAATAAAGAAAAGAAAAAGAAACAAGAAAAAAAGCGATATCCACAAAGTAGTTATTTAATGTATATAAATAAAACATAATATTGTTTGATGCTCATTTCTATGTATATGTTCTTAATACTCGTAATGCAGTGTGTCATTTATCAGTGGTGTTGCAGTTTGCTGTGTGAGATGGCTATTAGTTAATTTATTTTTGTTATGGCAAATAGTTTCCATCTAGAAAGTGGCTATTGCAAACAGGTACTTGTTGGAAGTCATTTATCACCTCACACTAACTCATAATAACTCATATTGCTTGAATCAAAATAGCTTTTCAAACAGAAATGGAATCACTTTCTCTACTTGTGTGGTTGGTTATTTTAGTAAATGTATGAATATCTTGTGAAATCAATATATTGAATGGCAATTTTTGACTATTTTTGTCTACAGGATAGTGAGGAGGGAAAATGTACATATCCTCCAAGATTTCGACGTGATGGTGTCAAAAGTTCTGATATATCACACTTTTACATCGTGTTCTCATCCAATTCATTTTAAAGAAAGGGCCCTAATGTACTTTATAAGGGTGGCCAAGGTCTGCTCATTTCGCTGCTGCTCTAGGTTATGACTGGGCCATACCACTCACTATAGCTGCAGGGGTGAATGTCAACTTTAGGGATGCAAATGGATGGACTGCCCTTCTGTGTGCAGCGTACTACGGAAGGTACAAGTTTCCAGTTGTATTTTTCAACATGCTTTATGGTGTTATGCTACTTGTACAATATTTCTTCTCCTGGGTATGGGGATGCCTTGGTATTGTAAAGCTTTGGATGTACTTAGAATCATTTCTTTAGATGATACATATCAGTTTGTTTCACTTTTAGCTATAATTAAATCGTTCGAACTCCAATTTTAATTCCTTTTCTCCTATCTAGGTTCCTTGATTTTTCAGTCAACTCATTTATATTGGCTCATATATATTTTTATTTTTTTGCTGTGGTTCAATACTTGCGATACCAGAGAGCGCACACTGGTCTTTGTCATCTTCCTTGGTGCAGCCCCTGAAGCATTGACAGACCCCACTCCCAAATATCCTGCTGGAAGACCTCCTGCAGAACTTGCAGCCAACAATGGACACAAAGGCATCGCTGGTTATCTTTGAGTATCTCTCTTGAGCTCACTGGGCTCCCACATATCATCACTCAACTTGGAGGATTCTAAGGAGAGGAATGATAGAGGAAAAGCCGTGGAAACAGTTACTGAGCGGATTGCAATTCCAGCTGGCTATGGTGATTTACCCCAGGGAATGTCCATGAAGGGGTCGTTAGCTTTTGTACGTAATGCAATGCAACTCAAGCTGCAGCTCGCATTCATTGAGTTTTCAGAGTATAGTGGCTCCAGAGAAAGCAGCACGAAGAGTACGGTGATGGTGAATTTGGAATGTCAGATGAGCGGGCACTTTCACCTCTAGCTCTAAAGACCAAGAAGGCAGGACGACATGATGAACCACTTGATGCTGCTGCAGTATGTATACAAAATAAATTCTGCAGTTAGAAACGCAGAAAAGACTTTCTGTTGACCCGACAACGAATAATTAAAATTCAGGTATGGTTCATGGATGCAAATGTTACTGAATTATTCCTCTAATAGCATTTAAGTTAATTTACAAAATGTCTAAAATTCTATCCTTTGGCTTTCTGACAAAAGGCCCATGTCAGAGGACACCAGGTGAGAAGGAACTACAGAAAAGGTGGCAATGGAAACGATGACGTTTGAGTAGGTTCAGACCTGAAGCACTTGGTGCGGGCATTAGCATGGTAGATGCAAAAAGAAAGGAAGATGACTATTATTTCCTGAAAGAAGGAAGGAAAGGAAGGAAACAAACTGAGGGGAGACTGCAGAATGCCCTTGCTAGATTGACATCAATTGTTCAGTACTCGGAAGCACGAGATCAGCATCGCTGGTTGCTGAATGTTGTCTGAGAAAAATAGGAAACAAAGGTATACCTATTTTATAACACATCAAAATCTGCCGCTTTTACCATAGCCTCTGTATCATCGTGGGATTTGAATTCAGGTCCTTGTACAACTAGGAAATTGTTTGTCTTAAAAATTTAACGCTGCAAGACCCATACTGGATGGAAGTGTTGTTTAGTGCTGAACATTAAGGCGCTTCCGAGACCCATGTCCAGCAAAAGGATACCCTTTTTGTCAATCACTTTGACTCAATTAAGAGGCAATCTTGTGGACTATCTTCACAGGCGTATCTGCTAACTGAAGGCTCTCTACTAACAGGAGTCTGCAATTGTTGGTGACTAAAATAATAAGCTGAAACTAAATTTTAGAAGCACTTCTATCAGGATTTCATATCCAGGTCTCCTGATTAGACAACACTCGAATAGGTTACCACATTAAATCACTCAATTAAGATACTTTCTCCAAATGCATACATCCGTTCTTTGCTTCGAAATTGTCAGCTCATTTATCTCAGTCGGATGGGTAGCTTCATGGCTAGGCTCAAAACCAGGAAACAGAAAACAAAGGAAAAATGGATTCTTCTTCTATGTGCACGATACCTAGCATATAATATTTGCTTCAATCATATAAAATATAAACTGTAGTAAATGTAATACATATTATACTGTAATTTTGCATGTGGATGTAAGTTAATCTTCCTTCTACTGCAGGCTGTGTATGACAAGGTCGTGAACAACCGCGAAGTTGATTGTGATGATGATCTGATTGGCCTCAAAGCTTTGTTGGACAATGATACCCTCATGCAAAAACTTTAACCCCATAACCGCATTGTGTACACCTACCTTAAACTGGTAAGTTCTATAAAACACAAAACAAGTTGTTATTTAATGTATATAAATAAAACTTAATATTGTTTGATGCTCATTTCTATGTATATGTTCTTAATACTCGTAATGCAGTGTGTCATGTCTACTAGGACACCATCATTTGTCATGCATTCTTTGTTGTTGGAAATGTATGTTTTGTTTTCCTTTACTTGTTAGATTCATACTCAAAATTCATATTCAAATTCATTGCGCTGTAGGCTAACGTGATTCCATATCATAAAGTCGACTGCCTCAATTTATTCTGTTGCACCCTTGGAAATGTCATCTTTCTCTTTCTCTTGCTGCATAATTGATTTCTGTATCAATTCTACAGTTGCAAAATGAGCAGAATTTGAAACATGCTGCAGAATTCACTTGCCACAGCAGAATTAACTGAAATTCTTAAACTCGTAATAACTCATAAATCAAAATAGCTTTTCAAACAGAAATGAAATCCTTTCTTTGCTTGGCTTGTCTGGTTGGTTAGTTTTGCGTGCGAGGTACATGGTGTTGCAGTTCGCTGTGTGAGATGGCTATTAGTTAATTTATTTTTGTTATGGCAAATAGTTTCCATCTAGAAAGTGGTTATTGCAAACAGCTACTTGTTGGAAGTCATCTATCACGTCACACTAACTCATAATAACTCATATTGCTTGAATCAAAATAGCTTTTCAAACAGAAATGGAATCACTTTCTCTACTTGTGTGGTTGGTTATTTTAGTAAATGTATGAATATCTTGTGAAATCAATATATTGAATGGCAATTTTTGAATATTTTTGTCTACAGGATAGTGAGGAGGGAAAATGTACATATCCTCCCAGATTTCGACGTGATGGTGTCAAAAGTTCTGATGTATCACACTTTTACATCATATTCTCATCCAATTCGTTTTAAAAAATATTTTCAATTTTAAAGTTATTTGATTTATTTTAGATGAAGGAAGAAAGGGCCGTAATGTACTAGATAAGGGTGGCCAAGGTCTGCTCATTTCGCTGCTGCTCTAGGTTATGACTGGGCCATACCACTCACTGTAGCTGCAGGGGTGAATGTCAACTTTAGGGATGCAAATGGATGGACTGCCCTTCTGTGTGCAGCGTACTACGGAAGGTACAAGTTATCCAGTTGTATTTTTCAACATGCTTTATGGTGTTATGCTACTAGTACAATATTTCTTCTCCTGGGTATGGGGATGCCTTGGTATTGTAAAGCTTTGGATGTACTTAAAATCATTTCTTTAGATGATACGTATCAGTTTGTTTCACTTTTAGCTATTATTAAATCGTTGAAACTCCAATTTTCCTTTTCTCCTATCTAGGTTCCTTGATTTTTCAGTCAACTCATTTATATTGGCTTATATATTTTTTATTTTTTCGCTATGGTTCAATACTTGCGATACCAGAGAGCGCACACTGGTCTTTGTCATCTTCCTTGGTGCAGCTCCTGAAGCATTGACAGACCCCACTCCCAAATATCCTGCTGGAAGACCTCCTGCAGAACTTGCAGCCAGCAAAGTCACAAAGGCATCGCTGGTTATCTTTGAGTATCTCTCTTGAGCTCACTGGGCTCCCACATATCATCACTTAACTTGGAGGATTCTAAGGAGAGGAATGATAGAGGAAAAGCCGTGGAAACAGTTACTGAGCGGATTGCAATTCCAGCTGGCTATGGCGATTTACCCCATGGGATGTCCATGGAGGGGTCGTTAGCTTTTGTACGTAATGTAATGCACTCAAGCTGCAGTTCGCATTCATCGAGTTTTCAGAGTAGTGGCTCCAGAGAAAGCAGCACGAAGAGTACGGTGATGGTGAATTTGGAATGTCAGATGAGCGGACACTTTCACCTCTAGCTCTAAAGACCCACCATGCTGCTGCAGTATGTATACAAAACAAATTCTGTAGTTAGAAAGCAGAAAAGACTTTCTGTTAACCCGATAATGAATAATTAAAATTCAGGCATGGTTCATGGATGCAAATGTTACAGCACATGAACGCTGAATTATATTCCTCTAATAGCATTTAAGTTAATTTACAAAATGTCTAAAATTCTATCATTTGGCTTTCTAACAAAGGCCCATGTCAGAGAACACCAGGTGAGAAGGAACTACGGAAAGATAATTCGGTCCATCGGAATTTTAGCTAAGGTCGTACTAAGCCGGCGATGGAAACGAAGACGTTTGAGAAGGTTCAGACCTGAAGCACTTGATTTAGCATGGCAGATGCAGAAAGAAGGAAGGAAACAAACTGACGAGAGACTGCAGAATGCCCTTGCTAGATTGACATCAATTGTTCAGTACTCGGAAGCACGAGATCAGCATCGCTGGTTGCTGAATGTTGTCTGAGAAAAATAGGAAACAAAGGTATACCTATTTTATAACACATCAAAATCTGTTGCTTTTACCATAGCCTCTGTATCATCGTGGGATTTGAATTCAAGTCCTTGTACAACTAGGAAATTGTTTGTCTTAAAATATTTAACGCTGCAAGACCCATACTGGATGGAAGTGTTGTTTAGTGCTGAACATTAAGGCGCTTCCGAGACCCATGTCCAGCAAAAGGATACCCTTTTTGTCAATCACTTTGACTCAATTAAGAGGCAATCTTGTGGACTATCTTCACAGGCGTATCTGCTAACTGAAGGCTCTCTACTAACAGGAGTCTGCAATTGTTGGTGACTAAAATAATAAGCTGAAACTAAATTTAGAAGCACTTCTATCAGGATTTCATATCCAGGTCTCCTGATTAGACAACACTCGAATAGGTTACCACATTAAATCACTCAATTAAGATACTTTCTCCAAATGCATACATCCGTTCTTTGCTTCGAAATTGTCAGCTCATTTATCTCAGTCGGATGGGTAGCTTCATGGCTAGGCTCAAAACCAGGAAATAGAAAACAAAGCAAAAATGGATTCTTCTTCCAGTTATGTGCACGATACCTAGCATATAATATTTGCTTCAATCATATAAAATATAAACTGTAGTAAATGTAATACATATTATACTGTAATTTTGCATGTGGATGTAAGTTAATCTTCCTTCCTTCTACTGCAGGCTGTGTATGACAAGGTCGTGAACAACCGCGAAGTCGATTGTGATGATGATCTGATTGGCCTCAATGCTTTGTTGGACAATGATACCCTCATGCAAAAACTTTAACCCCATAACCGCATTGTGTACACCTGCCTTAAACTGGTAAGTTCTATAAAACACAAAACAAGTTGTTATTTAATGTATATAAATAAAACTTCATATTGTTTGATGCTCATTTCTATGTATATGTTCTTAATACTCGTAATGCAGTGTGTCATGTCTACTAGGACACCATCATTTGTCATGCATTCTTTGTTGTTGGAAATGTATGTTTTGTTTTCCTTTACTTGTTAGATTCATACTCAAAATTCATACTCAAATTCATTGCGCTGTAGGCTAACGTGATTCCATATCATAAAGTCGACTGCCTCAATTTATTCTGTTGCACCCTTGGAAATGTCATCTTTCTCTTTCTCTTGCTGCATAATTGATTTCTGTATCAATTCTACAGTTGCAAAATGAGCAGAATTTGAAATATGCTGCAGAATTCACTTGCCACAGCAATTAACTGAAATTCTTAAACTCGTAATAACTCATAAATCAAAATAGCTTTTCAAACAGAAATGAAATCCTTTCTTTGCTTGGCTTGTCTGGTTGGTTAGTTTTGCGTGCGAGGTACATGGTGTTGCAGTTCGCTGTGTGAGATGGCTATTAGTTAATTTATTTTGTTATGGCAAATAGTTTCCATCTAGAAAGTGGTTATTGCAAATAGCTACTTGTTGGAAGTCATCTATCACGTCACACTAACTCATAATAACTCATATTGCTTGAATCAAAATAGCTTTTCAAACAGAAATGGAATCACTTTCTCTACTTGTGTGGTTGGTTATTTTAGTAAATGTATGAATATCTTGTGAAATCAATATATTGAATGGCAATTTTTGAATATTTTTGTCTACAGGATAGTGAGGAGGGAAAATGTACATATCCTCCCAGATTTCGACGTGATGGTGTCAAAAGTTCTGATGTATCACACTTTTACATCATATTCTCATCCAATTCGTTTTAAAAAATATTTTCAATTTTAAAGTTATTTGATTTATTTTAGATGAAGGAAGAAAGGGCCGTAATGTACTAGATAAGGGTGGCCAAGGTCTGCTCATTTCGCTGCTGCTCTAGGTTATGACTGGGCCATACCACTCACTGTAGCTGCAGGGGTGAATGTCAACTTTAGGGATGCAAATGGATGGACTACCCTTCTGTGTGCAGCGTACTACGA
>JACGWL010000004.1:10776833-11004323 GCA_034509725.1 Sesamum angolense
CTAAGATAGGTCTAAAATTTATATATTTTTAGATTAGATAAGTTTTATAAAATTTATTTATAATTTTGATTTCTTTTGTCACTTTTGGAAATAATAAAAAAAAAAAAAGTGGCTATTTTATTTTAAGTTAAGCAATATGTTAAAATTATGTTAACAAGAGTTCAAAATTTTTATTTTTCATACAAGATAATTATATCATATTCAACCACTACCAAAAAAACAATTTATTGTAGCGGTTGTTGTAACGGTTTTTTAAGTTTATTGGAACGACTTTTCTATTTGTAATGGCTTTGCCTACCGCGGCTTTTCCTGTCGTTACAAATAATTTGTAACGGCCAGAGGGAAAGCCGTTACAACTTGTAACCGTGTTTGTAATTCCTTTCCCTCGGCCGTTACAAATTCAGTCGATTTATAAAAAATAGTTTGTAATTGCTTTTGTAACGGCTGAATGAAAAATATATTTGTAACTGCCTTTGTAACACATTTATGTAAGATTTTTCTTTTAATTTTGGCACAACTTTTGTAATAGTTTTTGTAACTTTGTGGAATATTATGGTAACTTGTTTTGGAACATTATTTGTAAACGGTCTTCGTAACGGACTTTGTAATTGCTTTCAGTACTTGTGTTGTAACGGTCCTTGTAATTGTTGTTGTAACAGCCATATAGAGCATTGTAACTGTTTTTGTCACAGTATTTGTAACGGCTTTTAAAATATTTCAAATTTTCAGTGTTACAAAAGCCGTTACAAAGACAATTACAAATATTAATTTTTTTTATTTTGTAATAAAATTTAATATTGAATTTATTGAATTTAATTATTTATTATAATTATTTTTAATATTTAATTTTTTAATTTATTTAATTTAATATTGTTTTTCAACATAATATTTAAAAAAACACATAATATTAAAAAATACTAATAAATTCATCATAAAAATAGAAATTTTCTTTTTAAAATTGGATTTTTTTACAAAATTAGAAAAAGAAAATCCTAATCTAAATCATGGCCATCTGCAGCGCATGCTTGTTGTCGTCGGGTGCGGGGGCGTCAGCTGGAGGTTGGGGCACTACACAATCGGGCCAGTCTGGATCGCGACTTTTGATGTAGCGCTCGATCATCTGGACCCAATCACGCATGTTGTCACTCTGCGGTTGTGGTGGTGAGGGCGTAGGAGCAGTGGAGCTGCTGGGCTGTGATGGTCCAGCAATTGTGTGGTGGGCCGCGAAGCCGAGACCGAATGCTCAGTCCCTTTTCTGACCGCCAGCTACTGCCATCCACAACTGCTGCCCTTTTCTGAAAAGGATTTTCGTAATGATATTCATCTTAAAATCTAGCCGTTGTTTTGTAATAACCAATTTTTCGTAATGATATTTAGAATGGTCTTTATAGCAGCTTGTGTAACGGCCTGAATTTCAATCGAAAAGTTTGTCACAATGCCTCGGCCGTTATAAAAATCAGTGTAAATTTATAACAGCTGAAATGTTGTAACGGTTTTATGCACAACACATGATTTGTAACGGCCCTACGCACGATTTCTGGCCATTACAAATTATGAAAATAAATTTTCCTCATATGATGTCAACCCTCGCGAACCGTTACAAAAGAGTTATAACGATCGTTACTATTGTAACGGCTTCGGACGTTACAAATAGCGCATTTTTTAGTAGTGACCATATAAAATATAAAAAAAAGATTTCCTTTCTAAAAAAGGACTAATTTGATAATTTGGCAAACTTAAGGAACTAACTTAAATTGACAATTTTACCCTCCAAAAATTCCAACTCCAGCCACATTTTCGTCAGAAAATGGTTAGAGGGGCCAAATTGAGACAAAAATTATAATTTAGGGATGATAAAATTAAGAAATGAACTTGAGGGAGTAAAGTGATTTTAAATAAAAACTTAAAGGACCAAATATAACATCTATCCAATATATTAATTGTAAATTATGGAATTTTTAATATAGAAAATTTAAAAGATAACAAGATACACATAAAATTTATTAATATTTTAGATCTTTTATTAGTAACTAATCTCTTTTTAATATAAAATATTTAATTTAAAAACATCTATTAAAAGTATACTTTTGTCGAATATTGACTTATAATAAATAATAATTGTGAGAGGAAATCTATATGCACTAATATCATAATTTGCCAACAATTTAAGTATCTTGAATTTAAAACATCATGAAAAGGCAATTTGAAAATTTCATACTTATAACCTAATATTTTTATCATACAATATAAACACCAACTCTAATCAAGAATTTTTCCACCCTACAATTTAACCATTAGAGTGAATATTGTTTGAAAATTATTATTTTATTTTATTGAACTATTTTATCCAACAGGCCATATCAATCCCTTTTTATTCCAAATGCAAAAGTAAACCACCCCTAAGAAGAACCTTAGTGCTAGTGCTAAAAACAAAAACACAATAATATATATTAAAACTCTTCGATACTCAAAAAAAAAAAAAATTGAGACTTGAGTGAGGTTGCTCCAGCAAGGTGAGTGCAACAAGCATTTGTATTCCTTCATTTCAAAGAAAACTTAGGCACAGAAGCCCCCCGACCACACAATAGGTTAAATGAAGAGACATAAATTACTGCACAAGACACGGAAAATGGACCCTAATAGAAGATATGGACTCTATATACAGAAGAGTAGCATCAAGCTACGTGAACCCATGAGACATGCAAAGTACATGATAGAAAGAAAAAACCTACTTATGCGAGGAAAATCTGAAACCAGTCATGTGAGTAATAAGTGTCCAAGATAAAGAAAATGATTACATCACATAGAAACTATTATTGCACCAACTAAATGAGTCTGACTAAGGAAGGAAAATTGCATTTTACGTTCAATAAGTCGGTCCTTTTGCGATTTTAATCTCATTGATTTTTTGAACTCATAATATTGCATTCTATAATTCCAAAGATATTGTAATTTTAGTTATAAACCTAGTTTCGTTAAATTTCTACCTCCAAAAACGTGATGCTTCTGTCAGAAATTAATGGGACTAAGGTTTATTGAGATTAAAAGTACTATTTTTTTGAAGTTATGGGATGCAATGTGATGAATTCAAAATCAATGGGACAAAAATTGAAAGAAAGACAAATTTGTGGGACGTAAAATATAATTTTACCAACTATGGATTTGAATTTTGCAATGAACTTTTTGTATCTCGAGGTGCTCGTCTTCCCAATGAACTCAATCTCCTTAGGAGGGAAAGGACTAGTTGAGGTGGAACGAAATTCCTGCGAAGATATTTGGTAGTACTACGAAGGAAGACAAAGAAGGCAAATGCTATAAACATGAGCTAAATGAGTAAGTTTCCAGAAAATCTGGACTATTGAATGACTTTCCGGTCAAGAGTAAATCCATGTAGAGAAATTCAGTCACCATGCAAAATAATGTAAGTATAGCGACATATAGCACGAAGAAGATCACTAATGAGAACTGGGGACTGAAAGGTTGTATTATGAGAATGATGGTTGCAATAGAACTGAAGAATGTGCGGCCATTGAACTCCATCAAATTGTTAAATAGCTTACGATCCAAATCATAAAGAATTGGTTTCCGGGCTGGTGTTGCGGTGGGGATGTTTATAGAAGCATTAGATGTCGCTCCATTTGGACCCCAGTCTGACCACATTCCTCTAGGAGGAGTTAGTGCAACCTCAATTTGATAGAGCAACAAATACTGATGCCATCACTATGATCCTGCTTCTCATTTCTTTCAACCAGTCTTCCACTTGGCTGATAGAATTCAATGATGAATTTTAGGTGCTATGGGAAGAACTGGTTTGGACATTTGTTGTTGCTATTTGGGAGCGGCAACCCCCGGCACATAGTATTGCCTTTTCAATGTACATGTTGTTTGAGTTAAAGGCTGAGGACACAGATAAGATGTCCAACGATTTGATGCAATTTGTATTCTCTGCATTGAAATTCAATCCAAGGTTGCTTTACTAAGCATTCCACTATCTGCAAAATAAATAAATAATTTTCTTTTTTTAAATATGGGAAATATACAAACAATCTTGTGATATTGCAAATGAGTAAATTACTCCTTTATGGAAAAAAATAGCAATTTATCATCCTATATTTTTAAAAATACAACAATTTTTCCATGTGTGTTTCAAGATAAAGCAATTTACCTCCTTGTATAAGGAGGTAAATTGTTTTATTGAAAAAAAAACAAGTGGGTAAATAACTATTATTTTTCATAGAGGAATAATTTGTTCATTTCCAATATCAAATATAGGTAAATTGCATTAAATCCATCTAAATATATTTAAATCGCTGGACTCCAAATGATCATAAGAACATGGAGGGGCACATATAATTTTCTATTTAATTTGAAAGAAAACATGATGAAATAAGATATGCATGTAGCAATCCCGGTATAAGCATTAGGACATTAGCTGAGAAACTTTCAATGCAAAACATTATGATCGATCGATGCAGTTTCATATTTATTTCTAATTTTATGCATTTGTTTAGTAAAATTTGAGAACATTTCAAATAAAATAATATTGTGCTAAGAAAAATGTATTTGAGATGAATTATTATTAGAGTTTAATGCAATGTATCCTCCTATATGATGAATATTATTAATTTTATGTATTTGTTTAGATAAATTTGAATGTATATTTATATAATAAGTTAATATATATATATATATATATATATATATATATTATATATATCCACACAGAGAGAGAAGAGAAGGTGTGACCGCCAATAGCGATAGTGGGGGAACTGAAGGGGAAGGGGAGGGGGCACCGGAGGGATGGAAAAGGGTGGCAACCTGAGAAGGAGGGGAAGGGGCGACGTAGCTGGGAGAAGGGAAGGGGCCCGACAGATCTGGGGGGAAGGGGACAAGGTGGGGAGAAGGAGGGACAACAACGCTAAAAAGGGCCGATGAGGGGTAGCGACAAGGGGAGAAGGGGGAGGGGAAAGGGAAAGGGAACGCAGTAGGGAGGGTGGTGACGGGGAGAGGGGAGGGAGAGAGTGGGGTAGCAATGATGCGACACGGCAAAATAAGAAAATATCTTATATGTTATTATGGCTAAAATGCAAAAAAAATCCCATATAGTTTAAAAATTCGTTAAAAATTCCCTTCTGTTTTAAAAATAGGCTAAAAATCCCCCATGTATTTTTTAAATGTAGCTGAATCGTCCATCTCCATTTTATAACTAACCACGTTATTTTTTTTTATGTAAAATGACCGTTATACCCTTATTTAATATATATTATTTTTATTTTAGTAACCGTTGGATCTTTTTTTATCACATAATGATCGTTAATCTAATAAATTAATTTCAACCAACAGATTCTAAAAAAATGAAAGATCTTGATTCAACAAATTATTTAATTTATATTATATAATAATTTAAATATAAATATTATTATTATATATATATATATATATATATATAAATAAATAAATAAAAAAACTAACTACCCCACCCCTACTGCTACCCCCCTCCCCAATCACTGCCACCCCACCACCCGCCTCTTCCTCCCACCGACCCTGCCTCGCGCCACCCTGCCCCGTCGTCCCTTGCTGAGTCGCCCTCGTCGCCCAAATAACGATTAAGGACGTCGTCGTCGTCGTCAACGCTCTGCTGTGGGGGTGACCGTTGTCATTGCCCCCAAATTTTTTAATTTTTTTTAAATAATTTAATTATATTAATTAAATATATTTTAGTTAATTAAGAATAATTTTTTATATTTTTCAGTAAATAAATTTAAAAAATTTTATTTTTTATATAGATGAAAATGCAAAAAAAGTACTCAAAACAAGTAAAAAATTTACATATAAAATATATAAATACCATAAGGGTATTTTAGTCAAAATAATCCAAAAAAAACGTTAAAAGTAGCTAAAAAACACTCCCAAACGTACAAGGAGCCTGCGCAATGCAGATTTCATTAATTACTAATAGAAGACGTGTTTTTTGGTTGAGTTTTAGCAATTTTAACAAAATACAGGAGGTAAAATACATTTTAGTCTAGTATTATATACATTTATAGTTATAATATATAAATATTAATATATTAAATATATATAAAATACTATTTTATTATTTGAAAATCTTGCACAAATGCAAGGGGACCCGTGTAATACATCACTTTTTATAGGGGTATTTTGATTTATTTTCAAAAACATTTCAAAGTAATTTGTTAAAAAAAAAAGATTTTTTCACATATCCCATATCATAAGAGGGGTAACTTTCATTTTTCCCTTATTAAATATAAAATATGTGACCTTATCAAGAATATCAATGAATGAATTATAAATTTTAGGATAAATTATAATATGCTTTTCTTAAAATTTATCATAATTATAAATAATCTCTTGTCATTGAAAAATTACAAATATCCTTCTAGATTAAGGACCATCTAACAAAATACCCCCTACATTCGGCTGTCATAAGAAGGTATTAATTAGACGATCATTAATTTTAGGAAAGTATTTATAATTTTTTAAACAACAAGAATGTATTTTTAATTATGACAAATCTCAAGAATGTTTGTTGTAATTTACCCTCAAATTTTATTGAATAAAAGTTTAAAACACAAAGGAATGGTTGAAAGAAGTATATATTCTATATATAAACGAAAAATGTATTTTTAGGTTAGTCGAAATCTGGACCGTTCCTTTTTTAACTATTGAAGATCAAAGGTTTTCATAGCAAGGGTATTACTAGAAATTTAGTAAAAAACTTAATGCCGTTAACCACAAAATGTAGAAGGGGAGAGTGTGCATAATTTTAGAAATAGGGAGGATTTTTTGCTTATTTTTTTTAACTTAGAGGGGTTATCAGCAAAAATTTTAAAAACACAAAGGAATTTTATGCAATTTATCTTTTTTTGTATGATAAACTTTCAAGCTCATCTTAAACTCGATTAAATTTATAAAAGTATCAAATTACTTTAGCTCAATTAGACCAATAATCAAAACAAATTTAAACGCACAATTTTTGAAATTTGATAATAATCCAGAATAAATTTAAACATTAATATATTTGTCTTGACTTGAATAATTTATAGGGTAAATTACAAATTGCCCTCTGAACTATAGGTCTTTTTACACTTTACCCACCGAACTATTTTTTGTGTCAAATTAGCTTCCAAACTTTGTGTTTTTTTTTTCACTTTGCCATCTGATTCTATTTTTTCGGCCATTTTTTCAGCCGGAATCAAAATTTTCCACACATTCTACAAATTTTACCACAAAATCTCCAATTTTTGAATGTTCTTACAAGAAAATTCACATTCAAGCTAAATTTGACAAACCCATTTACAAATTTTAGCTTAATTTTAGCTAACATTTGTCCTTTTTTGTAAATATATTTGTGAAATTTTAGCTTGTGTTGGAGAATTTGTGGCAAAATTTGTAGAATGTGTGGAAAATTTTGATTCTGGCTGAAAAAATGACCGAAAAAATGGAATCAGATGGCAAAGTGAAAAAAAACACAAAGTTTGGAAGCTGAGTTGACACAAAAAATAGTTCGGTGGGTAAAGTGTAAAAAGGCCTATAGTTCGGATGGCAATCTATAATTTACCCTAATTTATAACCCTAAATCTAAGCCCTAAGTTTGTAGGTTAACATTCAACTTGCACAGTATGCTTGGCTGGCCTGCTAGCCCAAGATCGAATTGCCCAATAAAAAAATGATTTGGCCTAAGTCCAATTGGAATCGAGCTCGTACTGGATTGCTCCAAAAAATCAATACTTAGTGTGACACCCCCTCCGTAATCACATTCAATTATCCTCACAACTCACAATTATCCCAATAAAATAATTGACAAAGTCGATATCTGACGAACACCTCAAGCAATTACAAAATATAATACACTAACTTAATCACAATTTCATGTTCTTATGTCCACCTATCTAGAGCTCTCGAATTAGCATGGCACCACTGACCCACCTATACAGCTGACGTTGACTTATGATGTATCTCCTGAAAAGAAAAATATATACGACAAATTTATGAGTTGTCAACTCAGTAAGTATAGCCAATCAAATTTATATATATATACATCTCAAGTCAAACACAATACAATCATGTCAACCAATCAATGTTTATCAATATTATCCGCAGATATAAGAAACAACGCATGCTCATTATCATATATCAGTTTATACCAGAATAATAGCATCTTTGTTTGTTTTCTTAGGGCCCTGCTCAACCAAACTGGAGTGCATCCCTCAATGGCTTGCCGGCTATCACATCGTCATCTCAATCACAATATCTTTTCTTTTTTTTTCTTGATATCACACAGCACACAGCTCGTATGATATCCCATCACCACTGATACCACACAGCACACAGCTCGTATGGCATCCCTCATCAATCATATCACACAACACACAGCTCGTATGATATATCACATCATCATCACTGATCAATGACAGCACACAGCTCGTCATTAATCATATCATCATAGCCATTGCAGTATGCCCCTCCCAGTTAGGTAAGCCATCTTTTATTCCATGCACATATATCATCATCATTGGCATCATCAATCAACTCCATTTAATATTTATCTTCTCGTCAATAACTTTCTCATTTAATATATATTCGATAGTCAAATGTAAGAGCTCATAATCATTTGTTTGGCTTCCATACAACACCACTATAGATAGACACATAATAACAATTCCACAGATATTCAGGTAATCCAGACAAATAGTCCACGATAATACATATAAACAACTATTATACAATATCCACCTATATAAATACAAATCCAAGTTCGCAATCAGATATACAAGCAACCAATATGTATAATACTACACATATAATATATATATAATCCAATTAGCTATACTTACCTCACTTTCCCAATTATGTAAATAGTATAATGATGTGTACAATCTCGAACGTTGTTCCAGTGTCCTAAAATGAGGTATAAGACGTATCGTCAATGAATCGATAACATTGTAGTTTCTTCAAAAGCATGAACCACACTCGTACACTTCTTACTAATTTCTGAATATCTCCTTCTACATAATTTGGATCTTTATTCCGTTTTCTTCTATATAAAGTAGACTCAATTATCTTTCCATCAGTATATATTCTGATTTATCAAAATCAGTTTTTATATTTTAGAAATTACCCTTACAGCCTCTGAATCTACAATCTTCACAAAATGAGCCCTTCTCACTAAGTATATCATAACTTTAATTACAATCACTAACATTAGAAACTGTTTTAGTATAATAAACTAGACATAATAAGCTATCCAATGATGTATGATTTGTGTGTTTTTAACCATAAAGGTCTATTTTATAAAAATCTGTCCTTTTTACGAAATTGTTTTTCCTTGACAGCATCTCTGTCTCAGTTTATAAAATTCCCTCAGACAAACATACAATTGATAAAGATTCAATTTTTACACCAAGTATTCTCATGAGTCTCTAATTACATTTACAGCAAGAATCATACAAATTGGATATGTATATAATTAGTTATTCAAGTTTTAATACAACCTGGTCCCTTTAGACAGCAACAGATTCAAACCTTGTTATTTTAAAATTCTCTGAAAAATCATATACTGTTCCAAAATTTACCAAATTTTCACAATATAACCTCCTATGTATCTAGTTTCAATTTACACAAGAATCATTCGAATTTAACCAGTAAAACTCTACTTACAAGGTTTTAAATACACCCTGTCAATTTACCCGCAGAAACAGAGCAACAGAATGTTTCCTCCATTTCACCCATGCAAATGACCGATATAGCTTCTTCTTAAAACTACAAAGTTTTAGTAAACATATCAAAGTTTCTCCAGATTCAAATATCACCAGATTTGGACCCGTATAACCCTCTAAAACCCCAATTTACAGAGACTATTCAAAACAGAGTCTCTCCTGATGCGTTTCTCCCATTTAATCGGTTTGTTCCCCTCCATTTCAGTTCAACCCATCTGTTATACGAATTTAATCAAGAAAATGAACAGAGCCTTACCAATTTAGTTGAGAAATTGTTTTTTTTGAATTCAATGATACATGAAGAACACCACCAACTCTTTCTCTCTTTTCTTCTCTTCCCTTCTCCTCTTTCTCTTCTCCTTTCTTCTCCTCTCCTCTCTTTCCCTTCTTTCTCTTCGTTCTGCTCTTTTCTTCTCTTTTCTTTTCTTTTCTTCCTCTTTTCCTCTCTTGCTCTCCTCTCTCCACCGCCTCACTCTTTTCTCTTTTTCCTTTGTTATTTTCTACACTCTTCTAAGTGTAGTCTAGGTATATATATATATATATGTATTGCTAATTATATATGTAAGTTTGTAAGTGGGTGTATATTTATATATATATATATATATATATAATTATTATAGTATTTGATATATATATTGGTAAAGATGCATAAGTTCACACCTTGTCCTTATTCCACCATCCCGTCTCATTTTTCATATTATTTGTATTTTGTTTTACTAACTTTAGTATATAGGATGTAGATATGTATAAATCAAAAGAAGATTGTATTTGTTCCATCCCATCTTTACAATTCTACACTTATTTCTATTGTTCAAATTTTCACTCATCTCCAAGAATTTATCATATCAAATAAATTTTCACTTAAACACCAAATATTATATAAATCATAACACCACTTATCTATATTATTAAGCTGATAAATGGTAATTATGTATTAACGCATGAGGATGTTACACTTAGGACTAGCCAAGCCAAGGGGCCCAAGACCGCCTGGTCTAGGCTTTGACCATATTAGTTGGTATCTAAAACTTTGAAACTATAAAACTTTTATCTTTTTAGTTTTACTTCTAGAGTTTAGTACACCAATACATGGATACTCTTTTTTATTTTTTTTCTCAAAATTTATATTAAGTCTTTTTTGTTTGTCATTATCTATATTTATTATTGTAAGTTTGTTATTCAAATTATTATTTAAGTTTATTATTTAGTTTTAACCACTCTTTTTGTTAGTTATAAAATTTTAATATAATTTTTGTTTGATTTAATTTATTATTTGAGAAAGCAATTGTAGATACTTCCATTTAATAAAAATAAATAAAAACAAAATGTGCCTAATAGGGATTGATGCCTCAATCGAGCTGGTCCATTGATCGGGACTGGGTTTAATAATGAACACGATTATGATTCATATAAAAGTCCAAGATGACTCCAAGACCAATTATAAACAACACTGGTCTGAATTTGTCAAATTATTATTGATTTTGAACCGACTCAATTCATTGTACACCTTAAGACCACACATTTTCTAAATTATGAAAATCCAAATTTAGGGTACTAACAATGCAGATTTAAACTATCGCCATTTAAATCAATCCTATTTTTATGATATTTAATTCAAACTGAAAATATAGGGAATCATATAATGAAAGGGTCTTTTTCTCTTGAAAAACATATATAACATCAACAAACCAAGAAACTAATAACTTTTTGACGAACCAGGGAAACTAATAACTTTTTCAAGTAGGACGTACCTGAAGTTGTTTTTTAGCAGTAGCCATATGCAAAATATTGTTCCCTTCACGATCACCTCGATTCAGCAAATCTTGGACCAATGATCCAAGTTTTTTATCAATGAAGAACTCAAGTACCTCCTGCAGGTGGTGTTTCACCGCAAGATGCAAAACACTCTCCTAGTGAAGAGTCACCTCCTTTGCCGCGTCTGGACAATGGTCAAAGAGTAAATCAATGACATCAATTTTACCAGTAACTATGACAGAATGAAGAACAGTTCTTCCGTCTCTATCTTTCTTCTTGCACAACTCTTCAAGCGCAGATTTATGCTTCCCGAACTCCAGCAAAAATTGGACGATCTCCAAGTGGCCATTGGCTGATGCCAAGTGCAGTGGGCTATAACCATCTTAATTGAGTTGAGAGAGTTGGTAGGCAGAAATTGAGCTCAGCCTAATATATTCTCTCACAAACTCAGCATGCCCAAACATTAAAGCCAGATGCAAAGGTGTGTCTGTAGTCCCCCATGAGTGCAGTTTCTGAAGGATTGCTCCATCTCCTCTAACTGCATCATGAAGGAAATCTATATTTCCTGAGCAACCCATAATCATGAGTCATAGCCTTCAAACATGATAGAGAAGCCTTCTCTCTGGATTGTCCAAAAAGTCCTTATAATGATTGTTGAGAATCTTCAGAGAAGAAGATTGATGCAAGAAAAAGAAGGGCTGCTCACCTTTTGCCTTAGAAAATTAATGATGACTTAATTATCCTTCTAAAAGTATTCCTTGCCGAGAATTTCCTCCGTTCGTTCTCATCGGAATTAATGGCTTTTGTTTCCAAAACTTTACAACACGATACTTTTTGCTCATGACAATTTTTTACTATTTTAGAAAGCATGACATCAATTATATTGCAAAGCCCCTTATAATGCACCAATAAAATTGTAATAAGTAAGATGGAAAAATACAAGCAACTCCTTTATGATACTGTAAATGAACAAAATACTCTCATATGAAAGAAAAAATAGTAATTCACCTTCATATGTTTTCTAAAATAAAACAATTTACCTCCTAATATTTTTTAAATGAAGCAATTTACCTCATTAGACAGGGAGGTAAATTGCTTCATTTTAAAAAGTACAAGAGATAATTAATTGCTATTTTATTTTTATTAATGGTAATTTGCTAATTTAAAAGATTACAATTGCTAATTAGACTTAACAGCCACATGGAGAATACGTGGCCATTCTATAGAAAGTTCAATGATGAGATGCTTTTTTGTGCACCACCGTTGAATTATGGAGTTAAAATTAACAATTATAAAAATATATGACTAATTCTACAAAATATCATACAGTACTATTAAACTAAAATCACAATTAACTCCTTCCTTCACAATATATATAGAGTAATTTCCGTTAGTTTCTTATGTAAATAGGTTAGGATTTTAATTCTTTCTTAATCTTTTGATATGATAGCGAGAAATGGGACCATGGGATGTCCACGCATGCATGGTCTGTGCACAAAGATATATAGGGGAAACAGTATTTGTTTTTCTGTAACCGAGGACATTTTCATTTTGTTCTGATCAATTATGGAATTTTTCCTTTTAAATTTGATTCTGTAACTTTATATTACATTTTTATTAGACATTTAACCTGAAAAATTACGTGCCATTATGTGTATATGACCAAAAATATTAATTTTTTAAGTTACAGGACCACATATAAAAATCCTAGAACCAATGAGACCTACAGCGTAAAAGCACTAGGACGTGCCATTTTTCATTAAAATACTAACGGAAATGGGTTTAATGCAATTTACTTTCTTGTGATATTACAAATGAGCAAATTACACCATACAAAATAATAATAATAATAATAATATATCACCCTATATTTTTTAAAATAAAATAAATTTACTTTCCATTAAACCCCTGTCTTTTTTTCCTACTTTAGCTACGTACATGACATTTTTTTAATTTTTACATTCTTGTTGTGGCATCAATTAATTCTTAACGCCATTGATCTGTATTAAGGTGATTCTAGGTACACGATGTACTATAGCCCGTTGAACGTACTAACACGATACTATCATGTGAAGTGTGGAAAAGTTATCAAGAATAATGCGGCTGGGCATTTTACTATAAAATTATACTATTATATATCATATTATATTCGTGTGTACTGGAGTTCAATTGCACCATAATAGTAAAAAGTCTTCAACGAAATGCTAAGATCTAAAAAGGACTAACCTGCAAAATAGGCGTTAACACTCTGATATTTAAGTCAGTAATATTATTGAAAAAATAAAAGAGAAAACACTTGAAATAATGTGAGAACCATGATTGAATATGATGATAAAATGATATATTTTGTGTGGAGTAAAAAAAAAAAGTAAGCTACAAGTAGTTTGGAAATCGAGAGAAAATGAGAATGAGTGTATGAGAGAATGTATTACCAAAATAACTACACAGAGTGTCGATTTATAGGTATCCGTTGAGCAAGATCCAGGAGGTATGATGGAAAATAATACATTGTTGGAATACTGCACTTTCCTACATTATTATTATTAATATTTTCTTTTGGATCTCTTTTAACACTTGAAAGAATTTGAGTTTTTGCTTTAGGAGTTATGGTGCTATCCTACATCCTTTTAATTGACCATTAAATCCTGAAATAAGATTTTTTGTAGCATCTTCATCTATTGGTCCTGCTCTTTCATTACAAATATTTGAAGCCATAACCATTTGTTTACACAAACTAAGAATTTGATGATTGGAAAAAGTATCTAGATTCCATTCATAAATTGAGCTTCCATTAAAGACCTAAAATTTTGGACTTCCTCTATTTTTAGATCAGGGGGAGTTGGTTTATAATAATTCATACAAGATGTTAAATGTTGAACAGGATAAATTGAATTAGAAATTTGTTCTTTATCAGAATTGTTTTCAATTGTGTTACTAACTTTATCTTTACCTAAATCTCTTAGTCTTTCTTTAATTCCTCAAAAATAGATTTTTTTAAATTTAATTTTGGTATATAATCAGAAATTTGAAAAAGAAGATTTTCGGTAGTAATATGAAGATCTGGATCTTTAGAAGTTATTATAAAAGAAGATAAGGATTTGAATTTCTTTTTTCTGAAACTTCTTCTACCCTATTTTCTATTCGATCTAATTGTTTCCCTATAGAATGGAGAATTAAATTTGAGAAATTATTCTATTTGATTTGATCAGTACTTATCTCACTAGTGGATGGTTCACTAACAGGAAAAAACTTGATGACTTGACCTTTTATGGAGATTGTCGATTCTTCTAATGGTGGATGTTCACTGGAGACTATTGAACCATCAAGTTTCGTCCATTTTTTTAGAGTTTTTTGAATAACTATTAATTTATTTTCTCCATATGTTTGCAATAAATAGGAGAAAAAAAGGAATATTTTATTTTATGTATAACATAGACTCATACCATTCAGTAGGGGTGCTCACGGTGCGGTTTCAGTTTTTTAATAGCTACTTTTAAATTGCATTGTTCTTTGCGGTTTTATAAAATAATTTTTTAAATTGCTACTTCTAAAACCAAAATCAAAGGTGCAGTTTCGGGCAGTTTCGGGACGGTTTGGCGGTTTGAATACTTACAACAAAATAAACCATTAAAACTAACAAAAATCAAGAAATAAAATAAGTATTTTTAGGTAGCGAGCTAAATTTAAGTTATGGACATATTAAATACATTGGCAAGAAAGAAAATGATAAATTAAATACATCCTTCGTCAATCTTCAATAATTAGTACTAGGTAAATAATACTCTAGACCATGCAATTGAACACCAACTTTTGACATAAATTCATAAGTAATAAAATAGATTCCATAATGCATACTATGTATCTTGATATAAATATAAAAATCACAAATAGATATAAAAAATCATAAGTTAATTGTTAGGGCTTGATAATTTTAAAAAGTATAAGAGATTACAAATAGATATTAAAATATAACATAAAATTTTTATATATCGTATTAAATAATTATTTAAAATAATAAATTTACTAAGTTGTTGATTAAACTTGTCTTTGTATAAATATTAAATGTATAAATAAAAGTACCATAGTTTATTATTATTTAAAACAAAATGTATGATATTGATTAATAATTATAATATTTTCAATTTTGATTATAAAGGATGAAAAAATTAAAAAAATCAATAAATGGGCTTCAAATTGAATCGGCTTAAGAATTAAATAATTTTGTTGTACAAAGTCCAAATTTGAATTTTACAAAAATGGGTTTTGTAATATGGATCTTTGATAATATATGAATTTTTGAGTTATATAATTTGAATATGAAATTTTTTAAGGAAATTAATTATTTTTATCAAATTATTATATATATATATATAATTTAAAAAATTAAATATATATTTAGTGGTGCGGTGTGGTTTTTTGCAGTTTTTTTAAGCTATAAATTAAAACCAAACCAATAGTGCGGTTCATTTTATTTTAAATTTTAGAATTGCTGTTTGAAAAATAAATCACAAAAATCGGTTCGGTTCGGTTCGATTAGAGCGGTTTCGGCCGGTTTGAACATTTTTTGATCACCCCTACCATTCAGACTGATGTTTGCTCTTGGGATTCAGAAAAACTACTCATGAACCACTTCTTATTGAAAATTCTTTGGTAATTGTAAGGATTTGTACTCTCTCTTTTGGCCAATTTGAATGGAAAGTCATGCCATTTGGATTAAAAAATACTCCTTCAAAATTTCAAAAAATCATGAATAATATTTTTACTCCATATACTTCTTTCACTATTGTTTATATTGATGATATTTAGTCTTTAGTGAAAATATAGAAAAACACTGAAAACATTTACAAATATTTCTTAAACTCATAAAAGACAATGGTCTCGTAGTATCAACTCCAAAACTAAAATTCTTCCAAACTAATATTAAATTTTTAAGACATCAAATCTATCAAGGAACCATTGTCCCAATCCAACATATAGAAGTTGTTTGGGAGAAGCTATTCATCTGTCTACCGCCCGGACACTGGTAACTCCCCTTTTCTTATCTTTTTTTCTTTCTTTTCTTTTATTTATAAATATGATACTCAGTGAATAATTCAATCGCTTGGTTAGACAATTAAGTATGACAACTGTTTATCGATTAACTTAATTAATCACTTTGCCAATTTGTCTAATTAACCGTAATTCACCGATTAATACTTATGTACTGAAGATCCTTATAAATTCAAATTCAATTTTACGAAACAACACATGAAAGTCACTTAGCAGTTATATTCCTTAGCAGATAATCTACTCAAATAAAAGTTATGATTCTTTTTAGCAAATAAAAGTTATGATTGATTAATGAAGTGGAAAATTGAAATAATTTTCAAACAAGTTCTTTATTATCCAGCTAAAAGCTACCAACTATTTGATAGTTTAATGATACTGGTCATTGGTTAAGGGTATAATTTGTATAAAAATACTAAGTATCGATTTTTGGGTTTAATTAATTTCAATTTCAATAGCATTATAAATTACCATTAGAGTTAAGAATACTAAAAATTTACTTATGGTTGTCTTTGTTGGGTAATCATCCTAAAATTTTCAACTAGCTTTACTTATTATATTTATTAACTAATAAAAATATAAAATATATATGATAAATATAGATGTAATTCATTTACCATTACTCTATTCAGTATACTAATATAGATATACCTTGTATATATTTACATTCAGGTATAAATGGCTATCATGCTTGTAACTTAGTGAATATTGGGTTCATAAGATGGGCTTATGATGAATTATCCACTCAATTTTATATGGTCCCACTAGACCAATCTTGCCATGGACCTCACTATGTGTGCCATTTAAAATTTTATTAGTATTTTCAAAATTGGAGGAATGCTATATGTGTACATTGTGCATGCTTATATATATGCATACTAAAAGAGGTATTTCTTTGTGATGGACTTGAGTAGAATATTTTTTGAAACTATTTATTGATAAATGAAAATGAATATGATATTCGGTTATCTATTTATATTTGAATGAGCCTTCAAAACTCCATAGAGCTAAGTGCTACGAAGTGATTATTACTTTCGTACATGGTATTCGTTATGAACTTTTGTCGGGAGCCACCTCTAGAGTCTATATGAGTATCCAAGAGATTCCATTTATCTTGATATTATTTTGTTCGTCGTAATATTCAACATGCATGTGGTCTTAGAATGGTCTATCGTCAATGTGATTGTTCAGATGGATTCATGGATTTGACATGCGGTTCTTGCTAAATGGTCAATGGGCCCAGGGTTGGATGGTTCGCTGGGTACACTGTGTAAGAATAAGTGATCAGAAAACTAATTAGATTCGTTATTTTGTAATCTATTTAAGCAATTCTTTTCATTATATAATATTGAAATTTAACGAATAAGAGTAAGTATTCATTTGGCCTTACTTTGTTATTCTTACTCATGTAATTTTCATACATTGCAACAAAGCCCACAGATCATTAATCAACTAATGAAGTTGGGTTTCATTTTTTATGACAACTATGAAACTAACTTTCAAGTGTTAAATCTGAAATGTTCCAAGTCGAGAGCCCCGAGAATGTGTATTGAGGTTTCTACTGAAACTTGCACTAAATTTGCGTTCATAAGATGTGTGTCTTGTTTCATAGGCAACAGACGTATGACGTCTATGCAATTTTAGTGGTGGTTGACAAAGGTTGTCAAGCCGACTGAACTGACTCACCGGGAGCCGTCATATGGAAGTCCGTGAGGCTTGGTAGGTATGACTTGAACTCATCAGCTCTGATAGTATGGATTTAGTCCTCAGACTTGAGGATCCATGCAGTCTCATATACGGGACGACTGTATCTAGAGCCTGGTAAAAGATGATCATATTCTGATGTAGTTATTATAAGCCTTGTTCCAATGTAGTTAGAACGTGCATGAACATTGGTGACTTCTAAGAGAGGATACGTCGCCTATCATGAGATGATAGCGATCTCCTATGCGTTTTGATGTGTGTTGTGCTCACGGGACTCTGTGGCCACAACGGGTGATCAAATAGAAAGTGATTTTCTATCTTGATCAAGTGGGGTAACATAATCAGAATATTAAGCATAGATATCTAGTTCAGGATGAGAACCAATGACCAATTGCATGCCTTGGACTAAGATCGGGAGATGACCGATGGAATAACCTTACCCATATGGCACTCGGTAGCCTTAAGGTTCATGTTATTTTCACCTATTCTCTAGTGGCAGGGACCATTGCTAGACGGCCACCCATGGCGACGGGTGCTTTCAAATTAAATGTTAATCAAAAGTGATTAGTTAAATATAATTTAATTAATCTAGTGCAAATATATTTGCCTATTAAATTGTGTGTTGACACAAGCCTAAATCTAGCTGAGGGTGAACCTACATAGTCACACAAAACACCACTCAACGAAGTAGTAGATTAATTATGAATTCATTCTAGAATGAATGAATTAATTTAAATAGTTTAAATTAATTCAAGAGATTAAATGATATGATCATTTAAATGGGAGAACCCATGTGATGGGAAGCCCAATATTTATTTAACGAGATTAATTAAATTTTAGTTATGTTTAATTACGTCGATAAGATCAATTTTAATTGAATTGGATGAATTAATTAATAGGATCAAATAATTAGAGTTTTGCTTGGTAATTTAATGAAATTAAATAAATCGGGTTAGACTTAGTTATTTGATGGATTAATTAATTGGGCTATGGGCTAGGATTTATTTAATAAGATCAAATAAATTCTATTTGGGCTTTTGATTGGAGTAATTCTATCAAGGCCCGAACCTATGGATTTAATTTATTTTTGAATTAAGCCTAATAGGATATATATATATATATATATATAATATATATTATATATATATATATATATATATATATATATTATATATATGAAGTTGCAAGGATGAGGGAGTTATGCTTGAGTACTTATGGTACTAATGTGTACTATAGGGACACACATTGTACCAATTTTTGACTTGATATGCAATGTATACATGTATACATACAACAAGTACATGAGATGTGTTTTGTGTGTGTATGTAATATATAGATTTTTGTGTATATGTCATTTTATATATGATACAAAAGACAACACTACTCCTCACACACTTATCATCTTCACAACTCTCTTCTCCCTCTTTTCTCTCTCTATTCTTGTTCTTCTTGAACAAATTTCAAGTTAGAGCAAGGTCCTCTTGAGTTTGATATAGTAAGTTAATAGTATAATCAAGTTTCATATGCTTCATACACTTTACCTCTAGCAAGGTTTGGTGTAGACCACCTTGTGGTGTAGTTTGTGTTCGACGTAAAAGAGATCTCGTTGATCTTTGCGTGAGCACACGGTTAGAGGAGAAAAGATTGAGAAAGTTTTCATATTGAAAGGTAAAATTTCGTGATTATATTTTCGTCACTCTATATTACAATAGCCACTTGTTTTATGCTTGTTGAGTGCCGAATTCCCGGGATTAAGGGACTAGATCCCTTTCAATTTAGAATTTAAATATGTTTATTTTCATGCTTTCGTTGCATTCTTGCCAAAACTCAGGCCATACCGATTCTTCCACACAGGGATAGCATTGGGCTGCCAGCTGAGGTTTCATAATTCAGTTCCCACTTGGGTGTTCCTCTATAGGTAGACTGGAGATTTCCTGCGTGTGATTGACATCGCCATGTACCTAGGCATTGCCAGTTTAATGCAGTCGTGGGGTCGCTCCCTACATGGAGGATAAGGTAGTAAACAGTCTTTTTGGGAGGCACAAGATGGTGATTGTTTGATTCAACCTTCGCCTGATATGGTCTTCATAGGCTCAATCGTTATTGTTATTGTCAATATGATATCTTTTAAATATCTTGATTGAGTTGTATATTATGATTATTTTCTTCCACACGCACCTACTGATGGCCTCACTTGAGTAAAATATTTTTTGAAACTGTTCATTAATAAATGGAAATAAATATAATATTTGGTTATGTATTTAGATTTGAATAGGCCTTCGAAACTTTAGGGAGCTACGTGCTACGACGTGATTACTACTTTTACATGGTATTCTGGTATTCATTATGAACTTCTATCAAAAGTCACATCTAAAGTCCATACGAGTATCAAAGAGGGCCCATTTATCTTGATACAATTTTGTTCATCGTAATATTCAACGTGCATTTGGTCTTAAAAAATTATTTATCGTCTATGTGATTGTTCAACTGGATTCATGGATCGAGGGAAGATGTAGAGTAATTGCCTTTCGTCTATTTAGATCGAGGGAAAATCCGTTGCATATGCTCTTTTTAAGCTAAATGAGCTAGCTACTTATGGAAAAACTTTGACTTCACCAAATGCGAATGAGTAAACTGCAAGAGAAGAGCAGACGACCTCTAAGGGATAAAAACAATGTTTCAGAGTTACGTTGATCTTCTATCTGGGCGTAAGAACATTAGGAGTAAGCGGGTTATAAATGTCAAACATAAGGCTCATAGAAGCATAATTATGTTTAAACCTCAACTAGTGGCAAAGAGTGACATCCAGAAAGACGGTATAGATTATAAAGAGACATTCTTACTAGTGGCAAAGCTTACCTCTATTCGTCAAACCCTAGCCATAGTCACCCACTTATATTGAAGTTAGTTCAAATGGATGTTAAGACAATGTTTGTCAATGAAGAACTTGACAAAGATATCTATATGGATCAACTTCTAGGATTTTAGGAATTGCAATAAGAGCTCAAAGTGTGCCACTTAAATTGTTTCATTTATGGCCTAAAAATAAACATCCAGGTAGTGATATTGTCAATTTGATCAAGGTAATCGCCTAGATAGACTTTAGGATGCTTGAGAAGGACCATTATGTGTCTATCAAGAGAAGTGGAAAGAACTGTTTTATTCTATCACTCTATCTAGATGGTATTTAGTTGGTAGGAAATGACATACGGATGATTATTGCCACTTAGAAGTGGTTATCCTTACATTTTAGACGAAGGACATGGGATAAGCTCAATACATACACGGTTTTATGATACATCATGGTCGGTCTACGAAAGTTTTGAGCCTGTCTCAAGTGGATTATATCAACAAGCTCAATGGACAATTTTTGTGAATAATGCCAATCTTGTTGACATGAGCTTGGATAGAAATTGTGTTCTTCTCAAATAGTGATGCCATATGACAGAAGAAAAAACAAGTGCATGGCTAAAGTTCCATACACGAGCACTGTAGGACGTTTGATGTACAATCTTGTGTGTACTCGACCAAAATTGTGCTTTGCAATTGGAATAGTGGTAGGTATCAAAGTAATCTTGCACCCGAATATTGTTAGGGGTCAAAATGATACTTAGATATCCAAGGGAACTAGTAATCTTACTTTATGCTACTATGGATGAAGTTTAAAACTGATAGGAAATACTGATGTTGATGGATCAATGGACATAGATGACGAAAATCCACATCAAGATATGCATTCTTTGTCGGAGGTGCTATCACTTGGTGTAGCAAAAAGCAACCTTGCATCTCTTTCTCCATCATGGAAGGAGAGTATATCGCTTGTACATTATCGGTCTAATGGGCTAGTTGAGGAGATTCCTCAAGATTTTTCGAATTTCAGCACATGTAAATTAAATTGTTATGATATGTTTTAATAACACATTAACTATGACATTCGTGAACAACCTTAATGCGATGGAAAGACCAAGTATATAGACAGCGTATCTCACTTTCTTTGAGAGAGTTTTTGCATAAGGCCAAGTGATTCTCATGCATATTTCTACTAGTGATATGATTGTTGATCTATTCCCTAAACTTTTGCATAGAGATGCATTTGAAATGCATGCTAGTAGTATATGGGACTTGGGGTTTAGTATTTGAGCTTATGAGAAAATTTTATTGGTTAATATGAATATGTGACTCTTAATTTATTAGTGTAATGTGTCTATTATATGTGTATAAATGTCATCATCTATTTAGGCCTGTCATTGGGTAGGGAATCTCCTACCCTGGCCCTGGCTCGGGCCCTAACAAAACCACTCTAACAATTTATGCAAAGGCCCACCCGACTCGACCCGAGACCCAATGGGTCTTGGACCCGGGTTTTCGGGTCAGGTCATTTTTTTTACTAATAAATGGCAGCCCAACACTTTTTTACTCCATAACAAATAATAACCCAATATTTTTTTTATCTAATAAACAGTAGCCCAAAATAAATGAATTAGGTAACACTTGTTGACCCAAAATAAATGAATTACATGGATTATGTAAAGTGAAAAAAATTCAAGCATAAATCACTAGTAACATTAAAAATGATAAAATTGCATGTATAAGTACCAACAAAAAAATTCAACAAAAATTGATCTCTACACATGCAAGCACAAACTTAAAAATGCAAATAAAAAACTTGAAAATGCAACATGTCCACTATAAAAAATAAAAAACATTTTAGTATCCAACTTCACTCCCTTTCTCCCTCAATAGTCTGCAATAGTTGAGGCTTTGTGACACCACCTATCATGAAAGTGAAAATGGGACAAACTAGCTAAAATATAAAAACCAAACGGGCAAAAGAAAACAACCGTCAACCTTATATGCATAACTTTAAGCATTATATGTTTGAGTTCCAGATGATTCCACATTATCAACAACTGCATTAGTCAAAACGTAACAATAAATAAATTATATTCATAAGCACAAGATTAACGATACTAAAAATGATTAATTTTACTAACTCCTTTTGGGAATTGATCCAATCCAATCAACAACAACTACTAATGCTTCTACTACATCTGAAAGCAAACACGTATGTGAATCATCAATGACACGACCACCAACACTAAATGCCGCCTCTGATGTAACGCCAGTGACTGAATTTGCTAGAATGTCACGTGCTATTTTCGCCAATATAGGTAGCTTGGGACTATTGATTTTTCCACCAATCCAATATGTTAAAGAAGCACATGTTTCTACTCCTGAGCTACTCATCACATTCGGATCATTCACTGAGACGACACAACTACCTCTGTAATCAATGAACATGCTAATTAACTTATCGTGAACCCTTTGAATATAAAAATGAGCATCTGTACTATAAATTCTAGAATAAAAATATTCTACCAAATCTATTTTAAATCTAGGATCAATGACAATAACAACAAATAAGACCAAAAACATTTGTACCAATATTATTCAAACTTCTGTTTCATTAGACTAACCATTCTTCTAGCATAATCACAGTCACTATTTTCCCACTCGATCATTTTCAAATGAATCTCACAAACATCAGGAAAAAACACATTGGAAGTAGGATACTTGCGGCTGCTAAAGTGACGAGTAGCTTTATAAAATATTTGTAAACATTCATGCACAACTTCGGCTACCTCCCGTTCAGACTCAGATGAATTACCGTAATAATTTTTGTCTATTCTTTGAAATCGAGAAAATGCTTCCTTTAATGATAAAGCTGTAGCAAGTTACTCATATGTAGAATTCCATCTATTAGGCACATCCATAGCGACTTTCCTCTTATCAGCTAAGATACATTGGTTTAATGTCATTTCAAACATTTGAGTGGCGGCAGGGGACTTGTTCAAATAACTCACAGTTTCACGTATTTTATCAATTAGTCCCCTTATTTCCTTTAATCCATCTCGCACAATCAAATTTAAGATATATGCACTACATCTTACATGCAGTAAGTCCACATTACGTGCAACCAACAAGTCATAAAGAATCAAATCCTTCACTTTTCTAATCATAACATCATTATTTGTAGCACTATCAACAACAATTAAAAATAACTTCTTATCCAAATTCCACTCCAAGATCATTTCTTTAATAAAACAAACAATGTTTCACCATCACGTGGATATGGCATCTTTCTAAATGCAAGTATTTTCTTTTGCAATTCCCAACTATTATCAACAAAGTGTGCAGTCAAACAGGAATAAGCAACATGCGAATGATCGGACGTCCATATATCCGTAGTCAAAGAAACCTTACATCCAAGTCCATCCAATAATTTATAAACTTTAATCTTTTCCTCCTTATATACTTCAATCACATCACCCCTAATAGTATTTCTACAAGGAAGTTTAAAATCTGGGTTCAAGCCATTCAAAAAGATCTCAAAATACTCATGCTCACCTATATTAAATGGATACTAGTGCTTAATGCAAGTAATCGCCAAGTCTTTTCAACTTTTAACTTGATCAAATTTGAACTCATTTCTAGGACTTCCACTTAAACCAATTATGTGGTCTAGTTTGAATTTTAGACAAGCATTGTTCAGGTAATTTTTTCAAATTAGTAGTCCCATTAGCAGCATCACCAAATAGAAGTTTTTCAAAATAATACACTTAGCATGTAAAGTATCATTCACATCTCTAACCTTCGTAAAGTGCTCCCACACAACTGATTGCTTTCTTTTACTACTTTTAGATTGAGTAGTCACCTGTTCATTGTCACCACTGTGCCCAAAGCTATGAAGTGATGTAGGTTGGCTAGACTCACTACGAGATGTTGACATTAGAAAACCTACAAAAGGACATATGCAATTACTCATTATTTGTATTTCATAAGGAATAAAACAATTTCATTTACATTCATTAATGATTCCAAACTAAGAATTAGAATGTGTAATAATGATTCTAAAAGGTCCTCATATATATATAAGTATATATATGATATATATGAATAAGCGAATCCCACCCCACTGCCACCACTTTGCTCTTTTGTCTTTGAAAATAGGAAGATTGTCAATGAAAACTGGAAGAGTGAGAACCCACCACTTTTTTATAATTGTGAGCACACTAAGCAATAATAACTTGAATATTAACAGGCTGGCTTGCAAATTTCTAATAGTAACAGACTGGCTTGCAAATTTCTCTTTCGGGCCTATTCAGTGGTCCACTACTAACAACAGTTCATCATCATCATCATCGTCATCATCATCATGATCAAGATTTGAACATTTCATGTAAACAACTTGAGATGTGTGCTATGCAGCTCCAACTAATACAGATACAAGCTACTTATACGAAAGTTACATTTTATGTAGGAAAAACTTTTATGCACCTGACAGAAATCGTTGCATAACTAATCAATCGAGACATCAACTTTAACTGATAATACATATGCTTCCATAGTCTTTCCTAGTCATCCACAAGAATCAAATAAACCATTTAATCACAAACAGGATAAAACAAATTAACATAATTCATTCAGAGAATTTTTTTTTTTTTTTTTTGCAAGAAATCAACTCAAAAACTACTGGCAAGACAAGGTAACATGAAATCATCAACATAACCAGGAAAAAATGGATTAACTCACAAAAATAAGGTAAGCCAGATAAAACAACGGATATACTTAGACAAAAAAATAAATAGAAAATCAAAATGAAGAATACTAACCCCTTCAAAACCAATACACCCAAAAGATTATCTAGGTGCGGTGGTGGAGCAATGGCGATGCAGTGCCACAATGGGCTTGAGAGAAATGGCGAGTTGAGAACGACAATTTGAGTGTTTTTCTGAGAGAAAATTTGAACCTTTCTGTGAGAGAGAATTTGGGGAGTGGAGACGGGCAAATGGCTGGTAAAGGCCTAAATCGGGTGCATGACCCGACCCAAACCCAAACCCAATTATTTAATTTAATAGGTCTGAGCTTGGGTTTGGGACTAATTTAAATATGTTGGGTTTGGGGCTTCGCTTGGGGCTGGTTTAACGGGTCTGGGCCTGGGCATATTAGGCTCATTGACAAGCCCACATCCGTTGATTAGCCCACTTAGATGAACAATTTTCCTGGACTTGTAATAGTAAGCATGATGGGACTTATTTCTTTATTATGTTAGCTAAAAACTTATTTCTTTGCATTCATTTATATTGTTACAAGATGGACTTTACAATACTGAGAATAGGCTAACTGCCAAATCATAAAATGCACAATTAGTCATAGGTTTGGAAGATGACCTAGAAAAAGTTCAGTTGAATTAAAACCTACACTATAAAGAAATTTACCAATATGAGTACAAGTGCAACACCCCCATCATGTGAGACTAAAACTACAATTTTTCCAAAATTAATTTACCATCACATACTGGAAGTTGGTTTAGAATAAAAAGATACCTAAAATATAAAATACATTTCCAAAGAAGGTGATGAATATAGCTTAGTTCTCGTTATAAGTTTATCTATTAACTTATCATTTAAAAATGGGATAATTGCACTGCTCTCACTTGATGTTTGGTGTAATTACACGTAAACCTCCTGTGATTTGAAAAATTATATCTAGTACCCTTGACGTTTGTTAATGTCTCATAAATAAATACCATCGTTAATCAAAATTCACTGATTTTGTTAATATTGGCAAAAAAGTTAAATGAACTTCATATTTACCATCAATTGATTTGTTACTCACTTATTGTAGGTTCAATAAATATGTTCTGACTAAAAAAATCTAATAAGAGTGAAGATACGCTTTCTCACATGCATTGTCATGTGAAAATATATAAAGATAGTTTAATTAGAAATGATTTGTGTTGACCTGCTATAGATCAAGAATAAATTAATTAGGAATAAATGTAAAACTTTTATTAAACGTTTTTGCTAACATTAGCAAATTTGGTTAATTTTGGTTAATGGATAAATTTACTCATTAGACTGAATCAAACGTAAGGCATAAAAAGTATAATTTTTCAAACCACTGAATATTTATGTATAATTACACCAAATTTCGGAGAAGAATGGTTTAATTATTCCTTTTAAAAATCAAATATATACCATATATGTTAAACCTATAGACATTAATAAGGGCATGTTTACATACCTAGACAATGTGTGATAAATAAATGAATGATAAAATTTGAGAAATGTATTAATATGATAATTTTTTTTGAACATATCAAACATATTCATTATCATAGTTTAAACGTTTTGTACATCGGGAAGTTATACATCTTTGGTAGGAGCAAAATATGTCAAGATGCAAAATATCATACAAAAAAGTCGGGCAAAAATAAAAAAGCCAATTGCAAAAAGGTTGGCTCGCGGCGTGTTTTGCTAGTACATCAATTGCCCGTTTTACTTCTCTATAGCCAAAAACCAAATGGATATACTGAAAACTATCCCATAGAGCCTGACAATCCGACAACAGAGGTAGAAGATGTTTGGTGTGTCTCTGTTCCTGCAAAACAAATTAATAAGCATTTGCGAATCAGTTTGTATGGTTAAATTATCAAAACCTTTTCCTTTAGCAAATTGCCAGCCCTTGCTGTAAAGCCCATAGTTCAGCAGTACAGTTAGTATTAATTCCTGTAGAAACTGAAAAAGTTGTAATGAATCTCCCATGTTGATCTCTAAAAATGCCACCGGCTCCTGAATACCCCAGATTTTCCAATGAGCACTCATCAATGTCTAATTTGATCCAAGATGGCGGTGGGGGTTCCATGTAACATTGACGTAATTTTTATTCTATAAACACTTACCTAATTCAAAAATGATTGTTGATTGTATTTGCCTCCAAATTTCAGAAATATTAATAGTTTTATTTTCAAAGAGGGCTTTGTTTCAATTGGTCCAAATTGCCCACAAAAGCTGTAACATCAATTTTTGTTTGCATGGTACTTTAATCCACTGATGAATTAGACATATAAGGTTAGAGTGAACAAGCATCTTTAAAGCAGGAAAGCAATATAAGGAGATAAGTAAGAAGTACTTACACTCCATATAGATATGTTCAATAGTGTCATGCGCTGATTAGCAAATGGAGCATATTTATGAATTGAGTCTGTGACGATCATGTAGGAATTTTGCTGTTGGCAGACTATAGTGTTCTACCATCCAAGCATGGAAGAGAACTCAAGGAGGTGCCTTTATTTTCCAAAGAGTTTTCCACGGGAGATGTGGGATATCAACGGATTTGGATCTATTAAATAACCAAGAGTATGTTGTACTAATGGAAAATTTACCTGATGTACTCCATGCCCACATTTTGCTATCTTGTCGAGGCGTAATTGGTAAGGGTAATGACATTATCTTAAGACTAATTTTCTCAAGAATAAAGGCCTTAATTTATTCAAGATACCATTTATTATGATGAATAATGTTATTTACCTTTAAGGTACTTAGATGTGGAGGAATTGTATTAATGAAAAATCACCAATCCTCCAGTAAGTTGATTCTTTAATTAAAGGGATATGTTGATGGAAACTCTTCCACATCCAACTATGATGATTTTTTACATCTGCATCAATAAATTAAGTATTAGGAAAGTATTTTGCTTTAAAAACTTTAAACCAAAATGTGTTGTCTTTTTGTTTACTTACCATTACAAGAGTGATGATTAATTTTTGATAAAATAATTCAAGATTTACTTTATTTCATTAAAATTGTGATAAAGTTATCTTTTCACATAATTGCCCCCAAATAAGAGCTACTATAATTGGGCAAATAGGACATTTTTTTAAATAAATTATGGATACAATGGGAAATGTATTTTAAAACCCAGCCAAGTATTTGTCCAAAAAAAAAAAGAAGAAGAAGAAGAAGAAGAAACCCAACCAAGTGGGCTATTGAGAAATGTTTATCCTGCCACAATGGGCAGATTATAATCCTGGCTCAGTCCAAATTTTGGCAGCAGTATCATGAGCCTAATCATAGAATTCTGGGCTTGTCTATTTTTAAGTAAACAAAACATTAACATGCACTAGACTGGAGTTACAATGAAGTTATAGTTGTAGTTACAATGACATCATCTATTCAAATGTAAAATTTACAGAAACAACCCCTGAGGGTGTTTGTGCATTTTGATCTAATTGTAGGAGCTATCAATGTAATTTACCCATATATTAATTAATAAAAAATTATTTTTGCATTCCTTTAAGAATTAATTGACATACTTATATTTTTTAATAATTTCTAATTTTACTCGAATGCATTCTAGAAACTTATTTAACTCGATTGCATTACATAAATTAACTCAATTGATTGATGATTGTGCTAGAATCAATTTTAACTCGAGTTAAAATTCTTTAAACAATAATTTTATTTTAGAAATTTTATGTTTTTTTTTTACCAAATCAACGATGAACTTCATTAAAAAATCAAACCAATACCAACCACGATAAAGCTTTGTTCACAATGAACTGAAGACATCAAAAAACATAAAAAAGCATTAAACTAACTACCAACAAAATGAACCAAATCAGTAGTAAAATACAACCCAACAAAACATTTGACAAACAACAACTGAATAGACCATCTCATCACCGCCTGCCATTTCGATCACTTACCTTCCACTCCATGGTCCTTTGGGAATTGGAATCAATTTTTAAGTTTTAACTCAGTTGCATTCTAAGAATTATTTAATGTTCATTCCAACTAATAACATATTAACAACATTTTTTTAAGAGCAATATAATTGCATTCTAAGGTCTCGTTAGGTTCGTGTGATTAGGCATGATAAAATTAATCATATATTTGGTTAGTATTATTAGAGCTCGGTATTAATACCGGGACAAATGATATTATGAATCAAGCCCATTTAATTAGCATTAGTAATCCTACAAGTTAATATTAATTTTTTTCTTAATTTACCCTTGGACACTCTCCTTTCTCTCTCCTCGTCTCCACTCTCTGCCCACTTTCTCCCATTTGCCTTTTCTGTTAGGGAAAATTGCATAATACCCTCTATAAATTAAATATGTATGTGTTAATTAAATAGTCAAAAAAGACCCTGTATAATTATAAACCCTGCAATAAAAAAAACTCTCCGTTAAAAAAAAAAATGAAGAGTTGCTTACACGCGCCAGAAATGAGAGTTAGATACCATTTTGACTTATTTTTAGTATTTGATCATTTTGAATGGACAAAATAACTCCTATCTTATGTCATTATCCCTTCTCTTTATTTTTTATTAATTCTTTACTTTTTTTTATATTTTATTAAAAAATATCGTAAATACTGAACAATTAATATTCATGAATATTTATATGTAAAAAAATCACTACATCAATTAAATTAATATATATTTTTTGTATATGAAAATATCAAATATTTAGGATTATTTTAATATTTATATATTTTTAAAATTAAAATACATTATTTTTTCCTAAAATATTATTAATTAATTTAATTTTGTGTTAAATATATTTTGAAATCATATTATTTATATAAACTACAGTAAATAAATTTACACAATATTTTTTCCTAAATAATACTAGTTAATTTAATTTCGTAATGAATATATTTTAAATTATATTATTTATATAAATTATAGTAAATAAATTTTAGTATTTTAATATATTTTCTCGATCGTCACTCTCTCTGTTTTTACTAAACCACGTCGTCGTCACTAGATTGGGGAAAGGTGGAGGCGGGGGCTGCGAGGGGGGTGGGTGGGATTGTGGGGTTTAATTTTGTTAATTTTTGGAAATAATTCTTTTACAATATATATTATTAATTAATAAAATATGAATTATTGACTTTTTTTTATAAATTTAAGATCCAATGGTTAAGATTAATTGATCAGATCTAACGGCTTTGGTATAATCAATACAAATCCGACAATCAATAAGGGCGATTGAGTTGAGTTTTTAAAAACACAAGGAGGGGTTTGCCTATTCTCAAATCAGTGAAGGTTTTTCATTAAATTTTTAAAGATACAAGGAATTTTATGCAATTTAATCTAAATTTTATTGAATAAAAGTTTAAAACAACAAAGGAACGACTGAAAGAAGTAATATATATATATATATATATATATATATATATATATATATATATATCTCAATAGAAGAGGGGCGAAATTAATTGAAATAAGGGGCATTTTTATCATAATAGGCGATATATTAAGAACACATTGTGCATAAAAAAAAGTCCGCGGACTTCATGATTAGATAATTCCTCGTCGTGGGCTTGGACTACAATCATGCATCAATCAAGAATTGTACCGAGCCTCATGTGCAAATACTAGGCTTGTGATAAGGTAAGTAAACATGAAATATGTCGGGTTGAACTAGGATATCCAATTTAATCAATCCACGTAAAGAGGCCCTAAGTTCATGAGTTCAAATTCTACCAATGTGTAGAATGTTATTCTTGTATAATAGTAGTTGTTATTCTACATTAATTAAGAGTAAATATTGACTAGATACGTTTATATGATATTGATTATTAGTATATGATTATCATAATTGTCCATAATTATTAGATGTAGATTACTCGAAAAATATTGACTAGATACGCTTATATGATTGTTGTAATAGATTACTCGAAAAATAATAATCCATCACTTTCACTTTAAAAATACTATGTATGATATATTTGTGTTGCACTAACTAGTATTCACTTTATATCATAACATTTACATATTTTATATAATAAAAGTGCAACCATATTTTGGATATTTTTTTCAATATTTCCAAACTCGTATCTTGAACTATGAAATCAATTTTTATGTTAGCTTCTATTACCATAATGAAAAGTCTAAGTATAGCTAAAAAAAAAATCAAATAATTCGATACTCGATTGGGATCGATCGATAATGATGCTCGATGAAATTTAATTTGTTAAACCTAACAAACCAAACCTAAAAAAGGTTTTTGTAGGGCAAATTGCATCAGACCCTCCTATATTTTACTAATATAGAGCTAAATCCTCTGTGCTACTTTTATAAACAAAAAAATTTCCTGTATTGTTTAAAATACAAAAAAAAGACATTCTTCGTTAGAAACTAATAGAGAGTGTTTCACACGCTCGTTTGAACTAATGCGCTTTTCTTATTTTTGTTTTTTGGTTATTTTGGGTTATTTTAGGTGCATAAATATCAATTTTGCCCCTCTTTTTTGATATCTAAATATATTTTAATAAAATAGATTAGTTATTAACTTAAATTGTTATTCAATGCAAATGTTTTTAATAAATTATATTAATTTATGAAGTATATTGATTAACATCAAAATTCCTAAAAAGTGTATAAAATATTTAAATTGAAAAATCACTATACAAAATTCAAATACTAAAATTTAATTTTAAATTTGAATACTTATATAAATATAAATAATCATACAATTATATTGTTAACAAAATTAAAATTATTATTTATTTTAAATATATTTAATAAATTATGTTTTTTCATAGAATATATTAATTAACATAAAAATGCCAAAAAATATATCATTTTTTAAAATTATATTTTTAATAAAACTAATATTTTAAATTAAAACGATCACTATATGTATTCTAAAATATTTTTATTGTTTTTAAATTTTAAAAAGATTACATCAGTTTTTTTAGGGTATTTTCGGCAATTTTGTAAAAAAATTAACGTTATTAATCTCAAATAGTGGAAGGAGAGAGTGCGCATAGTTTTAAAAACACGAGGTTTTTTTCTTATTTTCTAAACACAAGGGATTTTCAGCTGAATTTTTAAAATACAAGGGAGTTTAATGCAATTTATCCTTTTCTGTATGATAAACTTTCAAACTCGACTTGAACTTGAATCAATTTAAAAAAAAAAAAAATATCAAATCACTTGAGCTTAATTAGATCAATTAACAAACCAAATTCAAATGCACAATTTTTTAAACTCAATAATACTTTCAAACAAGATAATAATTCAACATGTCTTCGGGGATAGGATGGAGGATTTTTGGCAGTGTGAGGGGCAAATTTTCAGTATCTTATTAAGAGTACTGCTTCAGTCTTATTTGAGTATTAGTTAGACTGAGCATGAGGCTGTACATATTTTTAGTTTGAGTAATAAAAATTCATCGTTTTTCAACTTTTAACTCGATCAAATTTGAACTCATTTCTAGGACTTCCACTTAAACCAATTATGTGCTCTAGTTTGAATTTTAGACAACATTGTTCAGGTAATTTTTTCAAATTAGTAGTCCCATTAGTGGCATCACCAAATAGAAGTTTTTCTAAATAATACACTTAGCATGTAAAGTATCATTCACATCTCTAACCTTCGTAAAGTGCTCCCACACAACTGATTGCCATGCCCACATTTTGCTATCTTGTCGAGGCGTAATTGGTAAGGGTAATGACATTATCTTAAGACTAATTTTCTCAAGAATAAAGGCCTTAATTTATTCAAGATACCATTTATTATGATGAATAATGTTATTTACCTTTAAGGTACTTAGATGTGGAGGAATTTTATTAATGAAAAATCACCAATCCTCCAGTAAGTTGATTCTTTAATTAAAAGGATATGCTGATGGAAACTCTTCCACATCCAACTATGATGATTTTTTACATCTGCATCAATAAATTAAGTATTAGGAAAGTATTTTGCTTTAAAAACTTTAAACCAAAATGTGTTGTCTTTTTGTTTACTTACCATTACAAGAGTGATGATTAAATTTTGATAAAATAATTCAAGATTTACTTTATTTCATTAAAATTGTGATAAAGTTATCTTTTTGTCTGTAAATACTGCATATTTGATTCCATCCATAAATCTTTTCTCTATGAGTTCTTATATTTCTTTTTTTTTTTTTTGTGATGACAATTATATCTTTTTCATATAATAATAGATTGTTAGATTACATGTAGTAACTTTGCAATTAGTTAATTTACGTAAAATCAAGTTATTAGTTGGATTCTAACTTGGATGCTATATGATAATAGGGTTCTAACAACAATCACCTTTAATAGTATTTCTACAAGGAAGTTTAAAATCTGGGTTCAAGCCATTCAAAAAGATCTCAAAATACTCATGCTCACCTATATTAAATGGATATTTGTGCTTAATGCAAGTAATCGCCAAGTCTTTTATTCACAAAAATTGTCCAATGAGCTTGTTGATATAATCCGCTTGAGACAGGCTCAAAACTTTTGTAGACCGACCATGATGTATCATAAAACCATGTATGTATTGAGCTTATCCCATGACCTTCCCCGGCCCCACCCTCCCCTTGCCGCCGCGCGGCTCTGCTTCCACCTCACGAGCTCCGTCTCACCACTGTCTCTGTCTCTTTTCACTTCTCCACAATTGATTTAGACACTCCTATTTTTGCCCTCGTCGCCCATTCAAATCTAAGCACGACGTCACTGCCCAGATCTAAGCCGCAACTTTGTGAGCGACAATGCCCGTCGCCTAGCAGTGATTGTCTGTGGAGGTATTATACAGTATTATATTCATGAAAAATTTACATGTGTATATACATAATATATTTTAAAATACATAAATCTAGACCGTTCATTTTTAAATTGATTAGATTTTATGGTTCTGATGAGATATAGAAGATCCAACTATCATTATAATAACAATTATTTATAATGTATAAGGGTATAAGAAAAAATCACCAAAAAAAAAAAAGAAGATAAAATTGACGTGTTGAGTCAATAAACAGCAAGGGGAGAGTGCAAAATTTTAAAAATACAGAAAATATTTGCTTATATTTTTAATACATGAGATTTTTAGTTGACTTTTCATAACACAGGGGGGTCTTATGCAATTTTTCCTTTTTGTTATTTGTGAAGCTTGCACATGATTAAAAGAATATATTTTAAATTATAATAATTTAATAATAAAAAATAGTAAAAATATTACTTCTTTCTTTTTTGGACATTTGAAAAATATTTGAGTATCATAAATTACTTAATTGAATACGTGTTTCCAACTTCGGCTTTATATAATATAAAAATAATATTTTTAAATTAATTTTATTTTAAGCAATTGTATTTTTATATTTAATCATACATTATAATCCTTTCAACCAAACACCATATTATATTATCGAATAAAATATCCCACATGCAAAACCTCAAACTAAACATCATTTAATGCAAGATAGGATTAATAATCATTCAATTTTTCATCCTATCACGCTTAATCCTATAACACGAACAAAATGAGCCCCAATTATTTTAGCTTCCCTATGTAAAAAAGTTAATGTGCCAACGTTCAATAATTTTGATGTAATTTTTTTGAGTTAATTACAAACAATCAATGAGCTGTCCAAAATCTATAGTGTATGACCATAGGGATATTTCGGAAATTAACATGTAATACCCATTGATAGAAGTGCATTTTGTGATAATTTCATATGATAATTAATTTATTTTTATGCCCTAAATATTTCTAATTAAGTGTTATTTGCAGCATTAATTCATAATGGAGTGAAAGAAGAAAAAAATGGAGACAGAAGTCAAAATTGGAGAAATTGACAGATTTGAAGAAATAGTTAGGCGTGACCACCCCTAACCTGCAAAAATGTGGCTGCACAAGGAAGGTTCAAACTCGATTTTTGAAAGGATTTGAGGTTAAGTGGGACATATTTTGCTGCAGAAATTCTTTAGAATAATAATTTTATTTCCTTAGGTCTTTTAGTTTATTTAGGAATCTTTGTTTTCTAGTTCTAATAGAATTAGGTAACTAGTTAGTATAAATAAATGATGTAATTCACATTGTAGACTTCTTGGATTTTTTGATCTTGGAACTTTTAATCTCTGGGTTTTATATAATATTTTCTCTTCTTCTTCTTATGTGTTCTTCTATTAGCATGCTAGGCTAGTTCTTTATTTCGGTCAAAGATTCGGTGAATGCTTAATTCCAATGAATTGTGAGATCTAATTTATGCTTTCTACTTTCATTCATATTGGTATTTGTGTTGTTCTCTGTGCTTTTATTACAAATAATCTGATTTATGAATGATTGATACCGTTGTTCATTGTCAAGAATATTTGCCTAGCCAATTGAATTTGCAAATCCGTAATTGTTTTTTATTCAATAACTAGTGGCAACATAGCATAATTGATTATGTCATAGTTTTTTTTGATTATGTTATAGGAAATGCACAATCTAACTTAAATAAATCCTCATAGGAATTTATTGGTTAGAATTAGGCCTTTCTAGCTCTTAATGTTATCGGTAAATTAAATCTTGATGACGTTCTCAAGGTTGTCTACTGATTAGAGATTTAATCAACAGATGTTTCTTGACTATCGAAAAAGTAAGAAAATGTGAGATCGTTAGGTAGTACTTGTGACCATAACTAATTTATCTATTATGAATGATTGTCATCTTTGCATCTATGATCAACCATGGAATTGAGCATGATCCTATATTTGACTGGAGTGTCTTTCTCACACCTACTCTCTTTTTAATTGCTTTCTTTTCTTTAATTTTTAGATTTTAGATTTCCAATCAACCCCCCCCCCCACATCTTTTGTTCTTATTTGAAGAAATTAATGTAATACCAATCTCTATGGATTCGACCCTTCTCACTACTTGCTCAAGCTTTTAGTAGGAAAATATTTTTGGTGGATTCAACACACATCAAATTTTGGCGTCATTGTTGGGAATTGGTGTCTTTAAATTAATTTCTTTTGGTTAGTTATTCTTGTTACTTGATTTTTTATGACGCGTTATTCTCGTACAGGTGAACTTGATTTGACCTAGAGATCGAGAAGACCGCTCGTAGACTCCAAAAAGAAACTAAGCAACTAAAGGGAGAGGCATCTACCTCTTCCAATTCAAAATCAGATTTCGAGTTAGACGTGCCCATGTCTAGCGAATCTGAAAAAAAGTCATGGCCCAAAATCCGGAATAGACGATTAATGAGATGACTTCTCTTAACTTAAATCAACAACCTCTTTCCATTTAATATCCTACTTTAGATGTTGATTTCGAACTTAAATCTGGCCTTATTCACTTACTTCCTACTTCTCGTGGCCTTGCAGGTGAAGACCCACACAAATACCTTAAGAATTCCATGTGGTGTGTTCCGGCATGAGACCTCAAGGAGTTACCGAAGAACAAGTCAAGTTACGAGCCTTTCCATTCTTCTTGGGCGATAAATCAAAAGATTGACTCTACTCTTTACCTTCGGAATCCATTGTTAGTAGAAACGAACTCAAAAAACAATTCCTCGGTATCCATAACTAGAAATAACCCGTTATCATGGATGACAGTTTAGCAATAGTCCATGACACTAAAGACTAGGTAAATAGAGATGAACATTCACGCAACCGAATTCATACGAGTAAGGTCATTCCATCGACCGTCTCCGAACTTTAGTCTAGGGTGTGGAATTAGGCGTCGGTTTCCATCATTGACTAGAAATCTATACTTAATAACTCGAGACATCCAGTTTACTCTGATTGTCATGGGAAAACCTATCACACTTATTCTATCACTGTGACTATAGATTTTTAGGAAAACGTGTCTTAGAACATATAGGAGATGCTACTATCATGATACTGACAAGGGATATATTTTTTTTAAAACACACCCTCCTCACTACACATTCTAACTGCACTAGATAAGGCTTCTAATAGATGGTATCTCGAGATACAGACATTGCTTGCCAAATCCAAGCTACAACCATCATGTACATGTAACTTTCATGATTCCTCAAGTCCGAGAATCAATCTCGTACTATCAGAGTCGAAAATTAAAATTTGATATGTGTAGGATCAATATAACTTGCTGGTTAACCAGTGTGCAACTCGTGACCCTTACATTAAAAAATTAATTGTGGAAAGCTTTTTGCACATTACAATTAAGTTATGGCACTAAAATTAACTATTATCAAAAGTAAAAGAGTAATTCTGCAAAATAGTCAACATTATGAAAGCTAACAAATAGAGGAAAAATTGTGAAGAAATTTCCATTGCAATAAATATATTTTTTCTAGTGTTCGTATGTAATTTTGGTTTATGTTTACGTGTGAACATCATCTATTAACTAAAACGCGTTATAAATCAAATAATAAAACAGTAACCCAAGTCAACCCAATTCACTTGAGCATTGAAGCATTATAATTAATTAAATTTCCACACTAATTAAAATGGAGGGGAAATGGTTTGAGGCTGGTTGCTCAGGAAATATAGATTTCCTTCATGATGCAGTTAGAGGAGATGGAGCAATCGTTCAGTAACTGCACTCATGGGGGACTACAGACACACCTTTGCATTTGGCTTCAATGTTTGGGCATGCTAAGTTTGTGACAGAATACATTAGGCTGAGCTCAATTTATGCCCACCAACTCTCTCAACTCAATCAAGATGGTTACAGCCCACTTCACTTGGCGTCGGCCAACGGCCACTTAGAGATTGTCCAATTTTTGTTTGAGTTCGGGAAGCATAGATCCGTAGTTGAAGAGCTATGCATGAAAAAAGATAGAGACGGGAGAACTGCGCTTCATTCGACCGTGGTTACTGGTAAAATTGATGTCATTAATTTACTCTTTGACCATTGTCCAGATGCTGCAAAGGAGGTCACTATTCACCAGGAGAGTGTTCTGCATCTTGCTGTGAAACACCACCAGCAGGAGGTACTTGTGTTCTTGATTGATCAGAAACTTGGATCGTCGGTTCAAGACTTGCTGAATCGAGGTGATCGTGAAGGGAACACTATTATGCATTTGGCTACTGCCAAAAAACAACTTCAGGTTCGTCCTGCTTAAAAAAATTATTAGTTTTCCTGGTTCGTTGATATTGTTTATTTTCTTCAAGAGAAAAAGACCCTTTCAAGATATGATTCCCTAAATTTTCAATTTGAATAAAATATCCTCAAAATAGTATTGATTTAAATGACAATATGTAAATCTGGATTATTAGTATCTTAAATTTGGATTTTCATAATTTAGGAAATGTGTTGACTTAAGGTGTAGAATAAGTAAGGTCGATCTAGAATCAAAACAATTCAAAAAAGCCCGACCTAGTGCTATTTAAAGTTGGCCCTAGAGTGATCTTGGGCCTTCAAATAGGTTCTAATCGAGTTTATTTTTAAATCCAGTCCCAACCAATGGACCAACTCGATTGAGGTCTCAATCAGATTCTATTAGGTCCATTTTGTTTTGATTTATTTTTATGAAATTCAAGCATCTTTTAAATTATTACTTAAATTTATAATTGCTTTATCAAATAATAAATAATAAATTAAATAAAAAAATATTACTAGAAAAAAGAGTAGTTATAACTACATAATATACTTAAATAATAATTTGACTAACAAGTTTACAATAATAAATATAGATAATAACAAGTCAAAAAAGACTTAAAATAAATTTTGAAGAAAAAAGAAATGAAGAAAGAGTATTAACTGAAAATCTAGAAGTAAACTAAAAAGATAAAAGTTTTATAGTTTCAAATAATTCAGAACACCTACTACTATGGTTAATAGCCCAGATCACCAAAATCGACTCAAGATTAAGTGGTCTTGGGCCACTTTACTAGGCCAGTCGCAAGTATTGATTCTTGGCCAATTTAGGATTAGCTCGATCTCATTCAGGCCTAGGCTAGACCATTTTATTTTTTTATTGGGCAATTCGATCTTGGACTGGTAGCGCCAACCCGTCACAATGTGCATTTTGAGTGTTAACTTATAATTTAGGGCTTAGATTATGGGTTATAAATAATTTAAGGCAAATACATTATTGTTTAAATTTATTTAATTTTTTTTTTAAGAAAAACAATGAAGTTTTTATTACTCAAACTGAAAATATGTACAGCCTCATGCTCAGTCTAACTAATACTCAAATAAGACTGAAGGAGTACTCTTAATAAGATACTGAAAATTTGCCCCTCACACTACCAAAAATCCTCCATCCTATCCCTGAAGACATGTTAAATTATTATCTTGTTTGAAAGTATTATTGAGTTTAAAAAATTGTGCATTTGAATTTGGTTTGTTAATTGATCTAATTAAGCTCGAGTGATTTGATATATTTTTTTTAAATTGATTCAAGTTCAAGTCGAGTTTGAAAGTTTATCATACAGAAAAGGATAAATTGCATTAAACTCCCTTGTATTTTAAAAATTCAGCTAAAAATCCCCTTGTGTTTAGAAAATAAGAAAAAGACCTCGTGTTTTCAAAATTATGCACACTCTCTCCTTCTACTATTTGAGAATAATAACGTTAATTTTTTTACAAAATTGCCGAAAATACCCTAAAAAACTGATGTAATATTTTTAAAATTTAAAAACAATAATTTTTTTTAAAATACATATAGTGATCGTTATTTAAAATATTAGTTTTATTAAAAATATAATTTTAAAAAATTGATATAATTTTTGGCTATGTTTACTTAATATATTCTATGAAAAAACATAATTTATTAAAATATATTTAAAATAAATAATAATTTTAATTTTGATAATAATATATAATTGTATGATTATTTATATTTATATAAGTATTTAAATTTAAAATTAAATTTTATTATATTGAATTTTGTATTGTGATTTTTCAATTTAAATATTTTATACACTTTTTAGGAATTTTGTTGTTAATCAATATACTTCATAAATTAATATAATTTGTTAAAAACATTTGCATTGAATAACAATTTAAGTTAATAACTAATCTATTTTATTAAAATATATTTAGATATAAAAAAAGAGGGCAAAATGGATATTTATGCACCTAAAATAACCCCAAAATAACCAAACAACAAAAATAAGAAAAGCGCATTAGTTCAATACGAGCATGTGAAACACTCTCTATTAGTTTCTAATGAAGAATGTCTTTTTTGTTGTACTTTAAACAATACAGGAACTTTTTTTGTTTATAAAAGTAGCACAAAGGATTTAGCTCTATTTTAGTAAAATATAGGAGGGTCTGATGCAATTTGCCCTACAAAAACCTTTTTTTAGATTTGGTTTGTTAGGTTTAACAAATTAAATTTCATCGAGCTTCATTATCGATCGATCCCAATCGAGTATCGAATTATTTGATTTATTTTTTAGCTGTACTTAGACTTTTCATTATGGTAATAGAAGCTAACATAAAAATTGATTTCATAGTTCAAGATACGAGTTTGAAAATATTGAAAAAAATATCCAAAATATGGTTGCACTTTTATTATTATAAAATATGTAAATGTTATGATATAAAGTGAATACTAGTTAGTGCAACACAAATATATCATACATAGTATTTTTAAAGTGAAAGTGATGAATTATTATTTTTCGAGTAATCTATTACAACAATCATATTAGCGTATCTAGTCAATATTTTTCGAGTAATCTACATCTAATAATTATGGACAATTATAATAATCATATACTAATAATCAATATCATATAAACGTATCTAGTCATATTTACTCTTAATTAATGTAGAATAACAATTACTATTAAACAAGAATAACATTCTACGCGTTGGTAGAATTTGAACTCATGAACTTAGGGTCTCTTTACGTGGATTGATTAAATTGGATATCCTAGTTCAATCCGACATATTTCATGTTTACTTACCTTATCACAAGCCTAGTATTTGAACATGAGGCTCGGTACAATTCTTGTTTGATGCATGATTGTAGTCCAAGCCCACGAGGAGGAATTATATAATCATGAAGTCCGCGGACTTTTTTCTTATGCAGAATGTGTTCTTAATATATCGCCTATTATGATAAAAATGCCCCTTATTTCAATTAATTTTGCCCCTCTTCTATTGAGATATATATATATATATATATATAATATATATATATTGATATATTACTTCTTTCAGTCGTTCCTTTGTTGTTTTAAACTTTTATTCAATAAAATTTAGATTAAATTGCATAAAATTCCTTGTATCTTTAAAAATTTAATGAAAAACCTTCCTCTGATTTGAGAATAGGCAGACCCCTCCCTGTGTTTTTTTAAAACTCAACTCAATCGCCCTTATTGATTGTTGGATTTGTATTGATTATACCATAGTCGTTAGATTTGATCAATTAATCTTAACCATTGGATCTTAAATTTATAAAAAAAGTCAATAATTCATATTTTATTAATTAATAATATATATTATAAAAGATTTATTTGCAAAAATAAACAAAATTAAACCCCACAATCCCACCCACCCGCTTCGCAGCCCCCGCCTCCACCATTCCCCAATCTAGTGACGACGACGTCGTTTAGTAAAAACAGAGAGAGTGACAATTGAGAAAAAAAGAAAAAGCGTCGTCGCCCCTAGATCTCGCAACGTGGCTGTCACCAAGACAGAAGAAAGAGGGCGACGGTGCCGGCACGAGGGCGGTATTCATCGCCATCACCCCCAATGTTTTCTTATAATTTTTATTTAATTAAGTTAATTGTAGTTAGTTTTAATTAACTTAATTATTAGATATAGTTAGTTTTAATTTTTTTTAATTAACTTAAATATTAGATATTTAATTATTATTTTGTTTCATATATATATATTGGATTTTTTTATTATTTTAATTATATACAATACTTATTTAAATATAAATATCATTTATAAAAAATAATATAATTAATAAAAATATTTAACCTAAATAATAATTTAAATTTAGTATATTATTTAATTTTTTTCAATAATTCGTATATAAAATATTTTTTATAAAATTTAGTATATTATTTAAAATATTATTCTTTTCTTTTAATTATGCTCATTGAATATATTTAACCTAAATTTAAAAATTAAAATTTAGTATATTATTTTTTATTATGTAATTTTTTATTTTTTATTTTTTGGTATTTTATATTTAATATAAATATATGTTTAAAAATTTTTGAAATAAAAAAAATAATGTATAATATTTGTAATATAATAAATGTAAATATAATTTATTTAACATTTTAGTCATAATGGCAAAAAAACAATGCATACAAAACAAGCCAAAAAAACTTTAGTCTCTTATATTATTACATATAAAGTTATTTTTGTCCAAAAAAAGCGCACCACATGCGCGTCTATGCCACATTCCATCATTGTTAACAGAATAGGGTTCTTTTTTTGCCTATTTTCAATAGACAATGACCTTTTTTTGCTAATTTAACCAAACACAGGTAGGTAAAATAGAATTTAGCCTAAAATTTAAGGTAAATTACAAGTAGCACTTTTTAAATTTCTCATAATTACAAATACATTCTGATTGTTTAGAAAATTAGAAATAATTTTTTGAAATTAATGGTAGTCTAAGGAGTTAAATTATTTCATTTTGAAAAACAGATAAATTGCTATATTTTTTAAAATACGAGATGGTAAATTGTTGTTTATATATATATATATATATATATATATATAATATATATATATATTTTATTTTTTTTATAAGGGGGTAATTTGCTCATTTCCAATATGATAATGGGTTGCCTGCATTTTTTTCCATATTCAACAATTCTATTCTTTTTTTCCAGATCCTGGAATACTTAGTAAAGCAGCCCGGGTTGAATGTCAATGCACATAATTCAAATTGCGTCAAACCGTTGGACATCTTATCTATGTCTTCAGCCTTTAACTCAAACGACATTGAAAAGGTAACACGATATGCCGGGGGTTGCCCGTCCCAAAGAGCAACAACAAATGTTGAAACCAATCCTTGCCATAGCCCTCAAAACTCATCATCGAATTCTATCATCCAAGTGCACGACTGGTTGAAAGAAATGAAAGTGGGATCATAGCGATGGCATCAGTATTTGTTGCTCTATCATTTTAAGTCGCACTAACTCCTCCTGGAGGAATGTGGTCAGACTGGGGTCCAAACGGAACGACATCCAATGCTTCTATCAACATCCCCACTGCACACCAGCCTGGAAAACCAAATTATCTATGATTTGGATCGTAAGCTATTTAACAAATTGATGTTGTTATAGAGCTACATTATTCAATTCTATTGCGACCATCGTTCTCGTAATACAACCTTTCAGACCCCAGTCCTCATTAGTGATCCTCTTTGTGCTATATCTCGCAATAAGTACATTATACTCAATGGTGAATGAATTTTTCTACATGAATTCAATCTTGACCGGGAAGTCATTCAATATTCCAGGTTTTCTAAAAACTAACTACGTTTCGCTCATGCTTATGGTATTTTCCTTCTGTGTCTTCATTGATAGTATAATCAGGTATCTTTATGGGAATTCCGTTCCACCTCAACTGCTCCTTCCCCTCCTAAGGAGATTGAGTTCATTGAGAAAACAAGTAACCCGGGATCGTTCATTGCAAAATTCAAGTCCTTAGTCGGTAAAATTGTATTTTACGTCCTACAAATTAATTTTTTTTTGTGATTTTGTCCCCTTGATATTGATTAATTCACCATATTTCAACCCGTAACTCCAAAAAAAATAGCATTTTATCATGTTGTCTATAAGGTCCACACACATCCACATGCAATAATTCAAAGGGATTCAAAGACTGACCATCAAATTTCTTTTCTCTATGTTGTGCACTCCAAATTGCAATTAGGTCAATTTCTCCATTTTCTTTTCAATGAGAATTGCTCACATTCGAATAGATTGTGGAGAATTTTTTTGTGTTTTTATCAATAATCATTAATTTGGGAGATTTGGGAAAATTAGGGAAAGGCTCTAATTGTGTTTAATTGAGGGTTTGGGGAAATAAAATTGTCTAATTTTGTTAAGTAAGTAATGCGTGAAAATACCGTCTTTCTCCAGTAATATATCTCACTCACCTATACAAAAGAAGTAAAAGTGTCACACTTATTAAATATAAAGGACTAAATCTGCTTTACTAAAATACATAAAGAACTAAATATGTTCAGTCAATAATTACAGAACTAAATATATCAAAAATACCAAACTTATGGGACTAAATGTGTTTTTATTAAAAAGATAAAGGGCGACAAATGCAATAACCCCATAGTTACAGGATGAAAGAGTGAAATGTCAAATAGCATAAAATCCCCATATGCTTTCAAAATTCAGCTTAAAACCCCCTATTTAAAAATAGGCAAAAACTCTCCTTCTGTTTTCTTAAATGTAGCTCAATAGCCCCTCTCTATTAAATATAACTAATGACATTAATTTTTAAAAAATAATGACCATTATAGTCTTACATATTACGTATTATTCTATATTTTAATAATTGTTGGATTCTTATTGATTAGATGAGAGCCGCAAGATCTAATCAATTAATTTTAATCGTTAAATTTAAATTTATAAAAAAAATAAGAATTCAAATTTATTAATTTTAAATATATATTATTGAAATAAAATTATTATTCAAATTAAAATTATTATTCTAAAAAATAAATTAAATGCCCCTCTTCCCGACCCCCTCCCTAGCTCCCATCACCCTTCCCTTGCCGCCCGCCTTCCACCCTCCCTCACCGCGCCCCACAAAAGGGAGTGATGACGATGACGGCATCGTCGCCACCTATGCTAGGTGACTCGTTGATGCTTAGATTGGTGGTGCCATCGTCCAACGTAGATTTGGACCCCGTCGCCATCGCCCAGAACCCCAAACAATTGAAGGTGACAACGGTTGCCACTGTTGCAAATTTATTTATTTTTTTTTTTTATCTTTTTAATATCAATTTTTAATTTAAAAATGACAAAAATTGAAATTAATTAAATTTAAAATAATTTATTTAAGCATTTTCAAAACTTTATAAATAATAAATAAAAGTATCAAATTTTCATTCCACAAACAATACACATTGTAATGGCCTTTGTAATGGTTTTTATTTTAATAATTCTCTTTGTCACGATTTTTGTAACAGCCATGGTCGTTCAAAAAAAGTATATATAAGCAGCATCTGGCCAATCTTTCTTCCCCTCTTCTTCTTCAAATCCCTAACTCTCTCTCTCTCTCTCTCAGGGGAGGGGAGTGTGATTATCCCTTATTTGTAATTACTCAAATGACAAAATTATATTAATTACAAAACTCAATTACTAATATAAATTTTACTCGAAAACAAATGCACATGCTAAAGCCCTATCTATCATATACCATCTTCAACACAACAATCTTCCATTTAACAAGAAAACCGGTACCAAATCCTTTCTAACTTATCCCAATATAAAGAAAATCATCATCTCTCAGTAACAAAGTTGAGGAGAAACAAATAATCCACTCTTGAAATTAAATTATTTCTCAAAAATCAAAAGGCCATAACAGGACATTCACAAAACAGTAATGAGTTGCAAGAACTTAGAAAAACACATCAAAGATAGAAATGAAGTGAACAACACACACAACTCAAAGAAGATGTCAAAATTTTCTGCCGATTATCAGAGACTAATAATCCAACCAATCTTACCACACCTGTGTGCAACTTTTCAAGTTATGATCCAATGATAACGTCGACGAATTCCAAAAAAGCAGAGCACAATGAAATGCATAAGATCAAAACAACAGCAACATCGATTAGTAATGTGACACATTCAAAGAATTGAACTTCTCTAGCAATCAAGGCTCTATGCATTAGAAAACCAGGAATAGAGCCGAGCAAAAAAACTACTTTTTTTTTTGTGAAAACCATTTGACTTAGTGGTTCAACCGGTGAACTGTTTGACCTGGTACTGGGTTGGTTGAATTGGTAGGGTCAACAATTATGTGTAAATACATAATAAGTTTTTTAATTTTTCTTCTAAAATGTGTATTGTTTTTATTAAGTACCCTAATGTTATGCTATTTCTAAGAGGATAATAGATTATTTCTAACAACGTGCATTATTTGTGTTAAATCGGGATAATTTCAGTTAAGTTTAACTTTTTATATTATTTCTAAATATAATCCTGATTTCTCTTCTCAATTCAATTTTGCTATTTCTGTTGGAATGGGTAACCAAAATCAATTTGGATTGGTTGTTTGCCATTCGTCAATCTTTATCAAATAACATTATACTGATGAATACGGTAAGAATTCATCAAGTTGGCAGTCTATTTTCGTTGTGCTTACCACTAACATTGAATGGGATTTCAATATCATAACAAAATGCCCACAGACCGAAAGGTTAAACCTACAGAATTGGGTTGCGCATAGGTTTGCTGGCTATGAAACCAACTCTTGAGGGTCGGTCTGAAATGTTCCAAGTCGAGGACCTCGAGACTGGGCATCGATGGTCCTATAGAGACTTGCACTAATTACTGCAGTTGTTTTTCGTCGGCAGAAAATGTAGATCGTCTATGCAGTCTTAGTGGGTTAGTTGGCAAGGTAGCCAAGTGAACTGACTCGCTGGAATCGTCATATGAAACCTCTTAATGCTTGGCAGATATAACTAGATTTTTCAGTTCCGATAGTACGGGATTAGTCCTCAGACTTGAGGAATCATGGTAGTCACGTGCATAAGAAGACTGTATCTTGGATATGGCGAGAGGTTGTGTCATGGGGCATGGTCCTCATAAGCCTTATCCAGTGCAGTCGGAGTATGTAGCGAGGAAAGTGAATTCCAAGAAAGAATCTGTCCCCTGTCAGTATTGTGACTGTGAGATCTCTTATGGGCTTTGAGATTATTTAAACTCTTCAAGTCTATGGCCATAGCGATTGATCGAGTGGGAAGAGATTTTCTGCGATGATCAGTAGAGTAAACACATCTTGAGTATACGCAATTCCATGCCCTAGACTAAGGCCGAGAAATGGTTGACAATAGGACCGTATCCGTATGAAATCGGAGCCTCAATGTTCATGCTGCTATTCGCCTAGTCTCTAGTGCCATGGACTGTTTCTAGACGGTCACCCATGATAATTGGTTATTTCTAGTTATGGGATAATAAAAAATAATTAATTAAATTAGATTTAATTAATTATGTTGGTCCTGCGCCCAAGTGTAGCTGAGAGTGAACCTAAAGAGTTACACACAAATCACGAAAGGTGAGGGAATTAATTTGGAATTAATTCCGAAAGAGGTGAATTAATTTAATTAGATTAAATTAATTCTTGGAGAGTATAAATGATTGGATCATTTACGAGGAGTAATCCATTAGATGGATAGTTTGAAATTTAATTAATTGATTAATTGAATTTTGAACTTAGCCTTTTTTAAATTAATTGGATTAATTTAAAAGAGGCTTGGGGTAATTAATTAGTGGATTGGACCCATTAATTAATTAGTAGATGGACCTATCTAATTAGTGAATTGGATTCATTAATTTAAATGGGCTAGAAATAATTAGTTGAACTAGTTATGCTTGGTTGGGCTTAATTAAGTGGATCGGATTCATTTAAATAATTAAGTGTCTTTTGTACTTGTGAATATTTGATTGGATTAAATATTTACTTGGACTTTTTTTGTTGGGAAATTCATTTAATTGGATTAAATATTAAGTCCAACAAGAATTATTTAGGGGTCAATTTGACTCGTTGGACAAGCAAATTGAATCCGGTCCAAAATGTATCAAGCCCTAGCCCATGTTGACCTTTGGTAGGTCAAAAATAGATGAAATTTAGGTGGAAACAAGCAACAAAATTCGTGCAAAAGAGAGTGTATGAAGTGGTAGAGAAGTTTTGGGAAGTGGTCGAGAAAGGTGTGGAAGGTGGAAGACTAGATCTCCTTGCATATCTCAACCTATTCATTCCAACTATCCCACACACTAACCCTAGCCGTTTTTTATGTTTTTCAAACACAAAAATTTGTGCTACTCTCCCAAGAATCAGCAAAACATTCTCATCCTCCCTCTCTTGAAGTTCTTCTTGGTTTAAAACCAAGTGAAGAACAAAGGAGATCGAAACACACTAATTCATAGTGTGATTTTGATTCCTCTTTCCATGGATTTAATCCTTACTAGCACAAGGATAAATCCTACCTTTTAGTGTGGTGTGGACAATATTAGGGGGCTCCTACATTGGACTCTTGCATGGACGAACGCCGGAGAGGAGATCTACACGAATTGCCGATTGGAGGAGAAAACGAAAGGTAACTTTGTTTAATTTATGCTTTCGTTTTTATTAATTTCATTAGCCTTTTGTATGATTATATTTGCAATAATTACACCAAACTTCCGGAAAAAGATCAAGGTTACACCCCTTGATTCGGATTTAATTGTTTTAATTACTGTATTTTCAATTTTCAGCGGTTCCGCCGCACTTCCCCGGGCCAATTCTCTTCCTTCAATTTCTGATAGATTATTTATGATAATTTAGTGTATCTAATTTTCTATTAAATTTGAAAATATAGAATATTATTTCTTGCATTTGATCTTTATAAGTTTGTTTTAAATTTTATTTTATTATATTGTATGTCTTATTGAACTATTAATGTCAAAGAAATAGTGATGTTTTTTTTTATAAAAAGATAGGTTGTTAAGTATGTTAATATTATTTATTATTTATTATTTAATGTTATTTTTAAAATATTAATAATTATTTATGATGTCACTGGTTCGACCACGGTTTGACCCAACGGTTGAACCAATGACGTAACCCACTTAATTTTTCATTTGATAAACGGTTTGAGTTTCAAAATACTGCAACAAAGCATGAGCTAAAGCTTGAGAAATTTCACTAAGTTTTTTGCATCTTGGAAGAAAAATATAAGAAAACACAAGTTAGTAATCAAGTTAGATCACCAAACTGAGAAAAAAGAAAGATAGGTTCTTTCGCTTCCAGCTGGCGTATCAATGCCAGAGCTTCCCCTCTCGATTTTTCTAACAAAGGTTTCAAAATTTTCTAAAACACAATCTTTCATAACCATTAGACCATAACCACATAAACGACATGAAAACTAAAAACTAAACAAAATGAATATAAAACATATGCAGAAAAAATAATAGACAAATTACCGTACAAACAGATTACCAGTATCCAAACTCGATCACCTCTTCCACTGTTGTTCAACTTAAGGCTTAAGAAAGAGTTCCCATAAACTTGCACCATCCGACCCGACGAGCTTCTGCAAATAACCACGTTCACAAGCCGCTACCATTTGTTTTCAACATTTCTTAGAAGGTATGACTGATGTTAATATGGACACCAAATACTTATCCATATTTTGCACAAAAATGGATACAAGACTTGAACTGCAGAAACTGTCCCCTTTTCTTCCTTCCCAAAACTTCTGCAATTCCAGGCATAGTTCATTGGTACTAATAGAACTTTTGTTGCATCCTCTTTCTCCTCAACGGTGCTGATAGAACTTTTGACAATTATATATATTAGCAGAGATTTTATATGATCATTTTTTGTCTGACATTGTTCATTGTCCTTTTGATGCTCTTTCAATGCTTCTTGTTTCCACTTTGGTGGTTAGAGTTGGAACTAAAACGTCAAATGAAAAATACGGCACATAGAACATATTGCTTGCATTTAATTGACATGAATTGAAGTATTATAATATTCGCTTTTGGTTTTTAATATTATCTCGATTTTGGAAATTAAGAATGTGTAAATATTATGGGTCAAAATTGTGAAAGTGGCTTTATATAGGGACAAACATCTTGAGTTATCGATTGTTTAAGATAACGAAAGACCAAAAACGTAATTTATCCGATCTTTTACTGGGTTAATTTTTATTTACTTCAATTAAAATATATACTCAGAACAGACTTAAAGTTGTAATTTTTTTCAAATTAAGGCATAAGTTTTTTTATTCTTTTTAAAAATATATTCGTTTGAATTTAATTGAGATAAGATTGCAAAAGTTTAAATTTAGATTTAAGCTTAGTATTATAAATCTGAAAAAATATGTTATAGGATAAATTACATTTTTGTCTCTATACATATTTTAATTTTTAGCATCGATCATGCTCAATAATAATAGAATTCTTAGAGAAATTTATAAAATATAACTATATATTTTATTATTATTCATAATTTATTATATTATCCGCTTTTAGTCAGTCTTGTTACATTATTTAAACATCTCAATATTTTCTGATTTGCATTACAGAAAAACATTTAAAATCTTATTTTGTCTTAATTAAAAAATATGGATTAATTCAATAACTAAAACATGCATTTCATATTTACTAATTAAATAGGTTTAATTATTTTGTATAGGGAAATTAATGCAAAAGTAACATAACAAGTATATTTGAAGATAATTTAGCTACTCAATATTATGGCGGTCAAAAAATTTATTTTAAAGTGTAGAACCTGCCCAATATATATGGATGATTTAATTTGGTACATGCGTTTGTTAAACATATTTGTATAATATCTTTACAAGAACACAAATCATACAAAATTTTGGAATGTTATAAATAAATGCAGACACCCTCCAATGTATCCTTCCAGGCTTTTTTTTTTTCCTTGCATTTTCTGGCGCAATCTTGTAATTTTGAATCTGACGCATCTAGAATAGAGTTAAATTTAGGGAATCATATCTTGAAAGGGTCTTTTTCTCTTGAAGAAAATAAATAATATCAACGAACTAGGGAAACTAATAATTTTTTCAAGTACTACATACCTGAAGTTGTTTTTTGGCAGTAACGAGATGCAGAATGGTGTGCCCTTCACGATCACCCCAATTCAGGAAATCTTGAACCATCTATCCAAGTTTTTGATCAATCAAAAACTCAAGTACCTCCTGCTGGTGGTGTTTTACGGCAATATGCAGAACACTCTCCTAGTGAATAGTGACCTCATTTGCAGCGTCTGGGCAATGGTCAAAGAGTAAATCAATGACACTAATTTTACCGGTAACCACGGCAGAATGAAGCGCAGTTCTCCCGTCTCTATCTTTCTTCATGCACAACTCTTCAAGCGCAGATTTACGCTTTTCGAACTCCAACAAAAATTGGACGATCTCCAAGTGGCCATGGCTGATGCCAAGTGCAGTGGACTATAACCATCTTGATTGAGTTGAGAGAGTTGGTGGGCAGAAATTGAGCTCAGCCTAATATATTCTCTCACAAACTCAGCATGCCCAAACATTGAAGCCAGATGCAAAGGTGTGTCTGTAGTTCCCCATGAGTGCAGTTTCTGAAGGATTGCTCCATCTCCTCTAACTGCATCATGAAGGAAATCTATATTTCCTGAGCAACCAGCCTCAAACCATTTCCCCTCCATTTTAAATAATGTGGAAATTTAATTAATCATAATGCTTCGATGCTTCACTCGATCAGCTTCCTATAAAATATATAAAGAGATTATCTCAAGTGAATTGGGTTGACTTGGGCTACTGTTTTATTATTTGATTTGTAACGCGTTTTAGTTAATAGATGACGTTCACACGTAAATATAGACTAAATTACATATGAACACTAGAAAAAAAAATGTATTGCAATGGAAATTTCTTCACAATTTTCCCTCTATTTGTTAGCTTCCACAATGTTGACTATTTTGCAGAATTACTCTTTTAGTTTTGATAATTGTTAATTTTAGTGCCATAACTTAATTGTAATGTGCAAAAAGCTTTCCACAATTAATTTTTTAATGTGAGGGTCACGAGTTGCACACTGGTTGTTAACCCCAACAAGTTAATATTGATCCTACACATATCAAATTTTAATTCACGACTTTGATAGTACGAGATTGATTCTCGGACTTGAGGAACCATGACAGTTACATGTACATGATGGTTGTAGCTTGGATCTGGCGAGCAATGTCTGTGTCGCGAGATACCATCTATTAGAAGCCTTATCTAGTGCAGTTAGAATGTGTAGTGAGGAGGGTGTGTTTTAAAAAGAATCTATCCCTTGTCAGTATCATGATAGTAGCATCTCTTATATGCTCTAAGACACATTTTCCGAAAAATCTATAATCATAGTGATAGAATAAGTGTGATAGGTTTTCCCCTGACAATCAGAGTAAACCGGATGTCTTGAGTTATTAAGTATAGATTTCTAGTCCATGATAGAAACCGACGCCTAATTCCACACCCTAGACTAAAGTTCGGAGACGGTCGACGGAATGACCTTACTCGTATGAATTCGGTTGCGCGAATGTTCATCTCTATTTACCTAGTCTTGAGTGTCATGGACTATTGCTAGACTATCATCCATGATAACAGGTTGTTTCTAGTTATGGATAATTGAAAATAATTAATTAAATTAAATTAAATTAATTATGTTGGGAACACGCCCCCACTTTAATTGAGGGTAGACCTAAAGAGTCACACACTTACTACTGGAATGGGACAGAATTAATTTATAATTAATTACAAAAGAATAAAATCAATTTAATTAGATTAAATTAATTCTTGGAGGACATAAATAATTAGATCATTTATTTAGACCAATCCATTGGATCGATTACTTGAAATTTAATTAATTGGATTCATTGAAATTTTTAGCTAGCCCTTAAATTAATTGGATTAATTTATTTGGGTTTTTGGTCCAATTTGTAAATGGAATTTAGAAATTGAAAGAGAGAAAAATGTTTGGATCCTTTAATTGGATTAAAACAAATACAAAAACCACATCAAATCCCAATCACCTGAAAAACCACAAATATGAACCCTCACTATTGCAGAGATGAAGGCTAGGAGAGATAAGAACTTATTCTATAACTGTGATGAAATGTACACTTATGGGCACAAGTGTAAACAAGTCTAGCATACAATGACCATGTCTGAAGAAGAGGAGCAAGAATATCTGAGGGAGATGGGGGAATAAAGTGGCATATGGTGATGAGGATGAGCATGGAGAAGATGTGACAGTTTCTATAAATATAATGAATGGAAGTGTGAACATGAACACCTTCAAGATTAATGAAAAAGTATATGGAAGAGACATCCAAGTATTGGTTGATAGGGGGAGCACCAACTGTTTCTTAGATGAGGAAACTGCATATAAGTTAGGGTGCAAGCAGGAATATACAACTCCAATGCAAGTTAGTGTAGCTAATGGGATAAGGATAGTGAGTGACATGTACTACCCTAAATTTACATGGAGGATGCAGGATCAAAAGTTTAATTATCCACTCTGGGTAATTAAGCTTGGTGGATGCAATGTTGTGCTTGGAGGGGATTGGTTAAGGAAACACAAGCCAGTTGAATATAACTATGAAGATATGAAGGTGACAGTGGCTAGAGATAGAAAGAGGCTAATACTTAAAGCCCTAACTAAGGTTAATGCTCATCATGCTAAGTTCCAAATGATTTCTGTCAAGTCAATGAAGAGGTTGATATTAAGAGGAAATTATAATTTGACGGGGCAGTTGAGTGTAGTGAACAGTGAAGGGGAAATTCAATCAGAACAGATACTGTTTTGGAAGCAATGTTGGAAGAATTCAGTGATGATTTTCAGGAGCTAAGTGGGTTACCACCTAAAAGAATGATAAAGCATCTAATTGACTTTTACCCTAGTGCAATTCCAAAAAAACACGCCCCCTATAGATATACACATGCACAGAAGACTGAAATATAAACCCTGGTTAAAGGAATGTTAGAGGCTGGAATCATCAGACCTAGCCAAAGTTCATTTTCATCTCCGGTTCTACTTGTTAAAAAGAAGGATGGGACTTGGAGGATGTGAGTGGTCTACAGATACATCAACAAACTCACTGTTAAGCATGATTTCCCTATCCCTGTTATAGATGAACTACTTGATGAGTTGCATGGTTCATGCTATTTCTCTAAAATTGATCTGAGGTCTCGATACTTCCAGATTAGAATGAAGCAACAGGATGTCTACAAAACCAATTTTGTTACCCATCAAGAGCATTATGAAGTCCTAGCAATGCCCTTTGGTCTTTGTAGTACACTTGCTACTTTTCAGTCCCTTATGAATCATGTGTTTTTTGAATATTTAAGAAAGTTTATCCTAGTTTTCTTTGATGATATACTTATATATTCAAGGCATTGCAAAAACACCATACATACCTGAGAATAGCCTTAAACTTACTAAGAAAGAAGAAGTTGTACGCTAAGAGAAGCAACTGCTCCTTTGGGAATAGAAGTGTGGAGTACTTGGGGCATGTGACATCAACAGAAGGGGTGGCCATTGACCCTTCAAAAATTAAAGGGTATGCGTACTTGGCCAACTCCCAAGGATGTTAAGGTATTGAGGGGATTTTTGGGATGACTGGATACTACAAAAAAATTATCAAAGGTTATGGCATTATCAGTACCACTTATTGAGTTGCTGAAAGAAGATGGGTTTAAGTGGACTTCTAAAGCCACTGCAACCTTTGAAAATTTGAAACACGCTATGTTAACAGCCTTAATCTTAGCACTACCAGACTTTACTAAAACCTTTGTCATTGAAACGGATGCATGTGACAAGGGAATTGGGGTTGTTTTGATGCAAGAGGGAGACCTATAGCTTACCTCAGCAAGGCTTTAGGAGTCAAATTTGGGACTGTCAGTATATGAGAAGGAGTTCGTGGCCTTGATGCTAGCAGTTAGAAAATGGAAGCAATACATACAAGGACACCATTTCATCATCAGAACGGATCAATCGAGTTTGAAATATATCCCAGAGCATAAAATTGAGACCATCCTACATCAAAGATGGATTTCTAATTTACCTAGATGGATAGGACAGATACAAAAGAGCTACACTAATGATGTGGAGTTCCAGAATATTTTGCAAGCAAAGGTGATTGATAAGGACACTTATCATGAATACTTTATTCTAAATGGCATATTAAGGAAAGGAACAAGAGTACGTGTGGGGGAAACAAGAAGACTTGAGGAAGCACATAATACAAGTTTTACACAATTCTACTATGGGAGGACAATCTGGTATTCAAGGTACTTATCAAAGGGTTAAATCCCTTTTTTATAGGCTGGACTAAAAAAGGATGTTATGGAGTGGGTGTCTTAGTGTGACATTTGTTAGAGAGCTAATCATGAAAATACCCCATACCCAAGATTGTTGCAACCCCTACAAATCCCATAGCAAGCATGGTCCCACATCACCATGGATTTCATAGAAGGTTACCTCGTTCTAAAGGAAAAAATTACATATTGGTGGTGGTGGATAGGCTAACCAAGTATGCTCACTTTCTACCCTTGACTTACCCTTTTACATTGGAGCAAGTTGCTAAGGTGTTTCTAATCAAATCTAAGGTTCAGACAATCTTGACTTCTTTTGGAAAGAGTTGTTCAAACCTTTGGGAACTGAATTGAGCGATTCTACTGCATATCATCCACAAACTGACGGGCAAACTGAAAGAGTTAATCAATGTTTAGAAGCATACCTCAGATGCATGACTCAACAAGGACCGAGGCAATGGACCAAGTGGATCTCCTTGGCTAAGTATTGGTATAAAACACCACTCTCCTAGTGAATAGTGACCTCCTTTGCAGCATCTGGACAATGGTCAAAGAGTAAATCAAAGACACTAATTTTACCAGTAACCATGGTAGAATGAAGCGCAGTTCTCCCATCTCTATCTTTCTTCATGCACAACTCTTCAAGCGCATATTTTTGCTTCCTGAACTCCAGCAAAAATTGGGCGATCTCCAAGTGGCCGTTGGCCGACGCTAAGTGCAGTGGGCTATAAACCATCTTGATTAAGTTGAGAGAGTTGGTGGGCAGAAATTGAGCTCAGGCTAATGTATTCTCTCACAAACTCAGCATGCCCAAACATTGAAACCAAACGCAAAAAGGTGTGTCTGCAGTCCCCCAGGGCAGTTACTGAAGGATTGCTCCATCTCCTCTAACTGCATCATGAAGGAAATCTATATTTCCTAAGCAACCAGCCTCAAATCATTTCCCCTCCATTTTAATTATTATGGAAATTTTATAATGCTTCACGCAGTTAATTAGCTTCCTTCACAATATAAATAGAGATGATTTCAACTAAATTATTAATTTTCTCATCAACTAATATGTTTTTATGATTTACTATGAATTATATTATACAAATATACATTCAACTAAGGTTTAAATTTTAATAAATAACATCAGTTTAGATTTAAGTACATTAATATAATTCTCAATCTAAAATGAGTTGTATAAGACAGAGAATACGTTCAACTAAATTATTAATTTTGTCATCAAGTAATCATTTTACGATTTACAATGAATTATATTATATAAAGAATACATTCAACAACTATTTTATTTTTTTAATAAATAATATCAATTTAGATTTAAATACCTTAATATAGTTTTGAATCTAAAATGAATTGTATAAGAAAAATAATACGTTCATCTAAATTATTAATTTTCTCATCAACTAATATCATATTATGATTTATAATGAATTATATTATACAAAGAATACATTCAACTAATATTTATTTTTTAATAAATAATATCAATTTAGATTCAAATACAATATAGTTTTCAATATAAAATGAATTATAAGACATAATACCTTCATCTAAATTATTAATTTTCTCATAAACTAATATCATATTACAATTTATAATGAATTATATTGTACAAAGAATACACTCAACTAATATTTTATTTTTTTAATAAATAATATCAATTTAGATTTAAATACCTTAATATAGTTTTCTTTTTTTTTATGAATAGCTTAATATAGTTTTCAATCTAAAATGAATTGTATAAGGAAGAATGAGTTCATCTAAATTATTAATTTTCTCATCAACTAATATTATTTTACGATTATAAAAGAATTATATAAAAGAATACATTCAATTATTATTTTATTTTTTAATAAATAATATCAATTTGGATTTAAATAACTTAATATAGTTTTTAATCTAAAGTGAATTGTATAAGACAAAAAATATGTTCATCTAAATTATTAATTTTTTATCAACTAATTTTTTATTTTTTGTTTTTCTTATATAGAGTTGAGTACATGCAAAAATTATTTAGGATTTATATATAATACTACAAACCTTTTATTAATAATATTTTATATATTAACAATACATTATAAAAAAAAAAAGCGGTGCAGGGTTGGGGCTAGTCCGAGGCGGGGCGGGTCCAGCGCGGGGTCGGGACAAACCCCGTAACTTGCCCCGAGCCAGCTGGGATAGGCTCAAGAAGCTTCTGACCTGCCTATACGGGGCGGGTCTAGGTCGGCCCCCGATTTTCTGGGGCCAATTGCCGTCCCCAGCTGTGACATTCCTCGCCTGTTTTTGAGATCCTTGACCTTGAGGACTCAAATCGAAGTCAGGATATTGTTTCTAGATTTGGTAGTATTTTTTCCAAGTGGCTTGGTCTTCTTCAAAGCCTTCCGATTGTAGTAATCTGTGTGACTAGTGCATTGTTCCTTAGAATCATCTTTCGAGCCAGAATCTTGATTATGTGTGTCCTGCAGAGTTAGATTCATCCAAAATAGGTAATTCAAGCGTGTGTGTTTTGTTCCTATCTTCTTTTGAGAAAGGATACATGAAAACTAGGTGAATATTTGAGTGAGGGGGTAGTTCTAATTTATAGGCTACTGTTTCTATCTTTTCAATCACTTTGAATGGCCCAAAGCACTTAGGAGCGAGCTTCAGATTCTTTCTTACTTGCACTTGTATCTGCCTGTATGGTTGCAATTTCAAGTACACCATATCTCCGATCATGAATTCCCTTTCTTTTGGTTTCGCATCCGCATACTGTGTCATGCGATTCTGTGCTTGGGTATATTATCCTTAAGCAATTGGATAACCCTCCTTCTTTTAATCATTAGTTTATTTGTTCGTAAGACAAAAGGATCCCAAAACAAATGCTAAGGATTTATGAAAACCCTAATTGGTGGATATTGAAAAAAACTTGTAATACATAAGGAATATTGAATAAGTGCAGTGCTGCCCAATGGTCATATGTAAAAGGACCGAGGTGGTGTCTTGCAAAAGTACTAATAATTACCAATCTGGACATCCGTCTCATCGTTTCTAAAAATCCTAAAAAACAATTTTGTCTTCCACCATTCAAACCCTCCCCCCCCCCCCCCCCCCCCCCCCGGTTGAAAGAGAGACGTGGAGTTCCGTCCTAATTGAAATAATACGTAGGTGTTCACACTTTTATGGAAGTATAATATAAATATAATATATATTATATATATATATATAATAGTATAATGATTATGATGTATATTATAGAACTGTGAATGATTTGCCGTTATATTTATTCTTAAAATTAACTTTGACTATTTAGCTTTAATTTATTTGCATAGGATAATGGAGATAGAATTATAATTGAATAATTTGTCATTCTTTATATTTCTTCTTTATTGTGATGACACAAATCCTAAAAGAATTATAATACCTGTAATTCTTTATAATGTGCAAGGAAAAAAAAAAAAGCCGAGACAAAATAAAAGGGGAAGAAAAAAGAAAAAAACTTCAGTAGTGGCCAAAGAAAATAAAGAAAGTGAAATCCATTCCAACTTAGGTAGATATAGGAGATAAAGGTATTGTGTCAGCATTGAGCATGATAACATTTAGAAACCCATAGATTTTGTGGAAGGTTGATGGTCCTGCTCTGTACTTGGCAAAACGAAGTGTTGTGATGTGATTGTCCTCTTACCCTTGTCATGACAAGTTAGCATTTGCATAACGTATTGCAACATTTGTGTTTTGAGATTATGTGCGCATAGTATTTTGTTTTGTCTGGGAGGCAAATAACTTTAAAGACATTGTCTTGCGATAGTCCTTTCTTTTCATTTTTGATTTATTAAAAAAATTGTCTCATATCTTGGTGCTGAAAAATTTTTCTGTGTAAAATCCTTTACTTTGGACATGCCTTTTCTTATGTAACTACTATTTTGGTTGGGAGGAGAGAGATTCTGGCCTTGATATTATTTTTTTCGATATAACTGAATAATTATTGTAACAATATATAAGTTCTATATTATTGTAGTTTTATTTAATTTTATGAATTATTCCTTTTAGATTGCCATTTCAGTAGGGTGCAAGTTCAGTATATAGCAGTGGTGTGCATCTTACATGGGTCCTCCCCCCCCCCCCCCCCCGTAGGGGTAAAACTTAAAAGGAAACGGTATAAGTTTGTGCTTGAATGTAAGAGTTAAAGAAGTCTAATTTTTCACTGTGCTGTGGCTTAGATTTTGAAATTACTATCTCCTGCAGCTCATCTACTCAGCTGGTGATGCAGATTACTTATCTCCTTATATTGCTTTCCTGCTTTAAAGATGCTTGTTCACTCTAACCTTATATGTCTACTTCATCAGTGGATTAAAGTACCATGCAAACAAAAATTGATGTTACAGCTTTTGTGGGCAATTTGGACCAATCGAAACAAAGCCCTCTTTAAAAATAAAACTACTAATATTTCTGAAATTTGGAGGCAAATACAGTCAACAATCATTTCTGAATCAGGTAAGAGTTTATAGAATAAAAATTACGTCAACGTTACATGGAACCCCCACCGCCATCTTGGATCAAATTAAACATTGATGGGTGCTCATTGCAAAATCTTGGGTATTCAGGAGCCAGTGGCATTTTCAGAGATCAAAATTGGATTCATTACAACTTTTTCAGTTTCTACAGGAATGCACATTTTGACGGGTTGGCTTGCCGATCCAGGATCGAATTGCCCAATAAAAAAATAAAATGGTCTAGCCTAGGCCTGATTGAGATCGAGCTAATCCTAAATTGGCCAAGAATCAATACTTGCGACTGGCCTAGTAAAGTGGCCCAAGACCACTTAATCTTGAGTCGATTTTGGTGATCTGGGCTATTGACCATAGTAGTAGGTGTTCTGAATTTTTTGAAACTATAAAACTTTTATCTTTTTTAGTTTACTTCTAGATTTTCAGTTAATACTCTTTCTTCATTTTTTTTCTTCAAAATTTATTTTAAGTCTTTTTTGACTTGTTATTATCTATATTTATTATTGTAAACTTGTTAGTCAAATTATTATTTAAGTATATTATGTAGTTATAACTACTCTTTTTTCTAGTTATATATTTTTTAATTTATCTTATTATTTATTATTTGATAAAGCAATTATAAATTTAAGTAATCATTTAAAAGATGTTGGAATTTCATAAAAATAAATCAAAACAAAATGGACCTAATAGAATCTGATTGAGACCTCAATCGAGCTGTTTGATTGGGACTGGATTTAAAAATAAACTCGATTAGAACCTATTTGAAGGCCCAAGATCACTCTAGGGCCAACTTTAAATAGCACTAGGTCGGGCTTTTTTGAATTGTTTTGATTCTAGATCGACCCGACTTATTCTACACCTTAAGTCAACACATTTCCTAAATTATGAAAATCCAAATTTAAGATACTAATAATCCAGATTTACATTATTTTCATTTAAATCAATACTATTTTAAGGATATTTTATTCAAACTGAAAATTTAGGGAATCATATCTTGAAAGGGTCTTTTTCTCTTGAAGAAATAAACAATATCAACGAACCAGGGAAACTAATAATTTTTTTGAGCAGGACGAACCTGAAGTTGTTTTTTGGCAGTAGCCAAATGCATAATAGTGTTCCCTTCACGATCACCTCAATTCAGCAAGTCTTGAACCGACGATCCAAGTTTCTGATCAATCAAGAACACAAGTACCTCCTGTTGGTGGTGTTTCACAGCAAGATGCAGAACACTCTCCTGGTGAATAGTGACCTCCTTTGCAGCATCTGGACAATGGTCAAAGAGTAAATTAATGACATCAATTTTACCAGTAACCACGGTCGAATGAAGCGCAGTTCTCCTGTCTCTATCTTTTTTCATGCACAGCTCTTCAACTACAGATTATGCTTCCCAAACTCAAACAAAAATTGGACAATCTCCAAATGGCCGTTGGCCGACGCCAAGTGAAGAGGGTTGTAACCATCTTGATTGAGTTGAGAGAGTTGGTGGGCAGAAATTGAGCTCAGCCTAATGTATTCTGTCACAAACTTAGCATGCCCAAACATTGAAGCCAAATGCAAAGGTGTGTCTGTAGTCCCCCATGAGTGCAGTTACTGAAGGATTGCTCCATCTCCTCTAACTGCATCATGAAGGAAATCTATATTTCCTGAGCAACCATCCTCAAACCATTTCCCCTCCATTTTAATTAGTATGGAAATTTAATTAATTATAATGCTTCAACGCTCAAGTGAATTGGGTTGACTTGGGTTACTGTTTTATTATTTGATTTATAACTCGTTTTAGTTAATAGATGATGTTCACACATAAACATAAACCAAAATTACATACGAACACTAGAAAAAATATATTTATTGCAATGGAAATTTCTTCACAATTTTTCCTCTATTTGTTAGCTTTCATAATGTTGACTATTTTACAGAATTACTCTTTTACTTTTGATAATAGTTAATTTTAGTGCCATAACTTAATTGTAATGTGCAAAAAGCTTTCCACAATTAATTTTTTAATGTAAGGGTCACGAGTTGCACACTGGTTAACCAGCAAGTTATATTGATCCTACACATATCAAATTTTAATTTTCGACTCTAATAGTACGAGATTGATTCTCGAACTTGAGGAATCATGACAGTTACATGTACATGATGGTTGTAGCTTGGATTTGGCAAGCAATGTCTGTGTCTCGAGATACCATCTATTAGAAGCCTTATGTAGTGCAGTTAGAATGTGTAGTGAGGACGATTTGTTTTTAAAAAAAATCTATCCCTTGTCAGTATCATGATAGTAGCATCTCCTATATGTTCTAAGACACATTTTCCTAAAAATCTGTAGTCACAGTGATAGAATAAGTGTGATAGGTTTCCCGTGACAATCAGAGTAAACTGGATGTCTCGAGTTAAGTATAGATTTCTAGTCAGTGATGGAAATCGACGCCTAATTCCACACCATAGACTAAAGTTCGGAGACGGTCGATGGAATGACCTTACTCGTATGAATTCGGTTGCGTGAATGTTCATCTCTATTTACCTAGTCTTTAGTGTCATGGACTATTGTTAAACTGCCATCCATGATAACGGGTTATTTCTAGTTATGGATACCGAGGAATTGTTTCTTGAGTTTGTTTCTACTAACAATGGATTCCGAAGGTAAAGAGTAGAGTCAATCTTTTGATTTATCGCCCAAGAAGAATGGAAAGGCTCGTAACTTGACTTGTTCTTCGGTAACTCCTTGAGGTCTCATGCCGGAACACACCACATGGAATTCTTTGAGGTGTTTGTGTGGGTCTTCACCTGCAAGGCCACGAGAAGTAGGAAGTAAGTGAATAAGGCCAGATTTAAGTTCGAAATCAACATCTAAAGTAGGATATTCAATGGAAAGAGGTTGTTGATTTAAGTTAAGAGAAGTCATCTCATTAATCGTCTATTCTGGATTTTGGGCCATGACTTTTTTTTTCAAATTCGCTAGACATGGGCACATCTAACTCGAAATCTGATTTTGAATTGGAAGAGGTAGATGCCTCTCCCTTGAGTTGCTTAGTTTCTTTTTGGAGTCTACGAGCGGTCTTCTCGATCTCTAGGTCAAATTCAAGTTCACATGTACGAGAAGAACGTGTCATAAGAAATCAAGTAATAAGAATAACTAACCAAAAGAAATTAATTTAAAGACACCAATCCCCAACAATGACACCAAAATTTGATGTGTGTCGAATCCACCAAAAATATTTTCCTACTAAAAACTTGAGCAAGTAGTGAGAAGAGTCGAATCCACAGAGATTGGTATTACATTAATTTCTTCAAATAAGAACAAAAGATGTGGGGGGGGGGGGGGGGGGGTTGATTGAAAATCAAAAATCTAAAAATTAAAGAAAAGAAAGCAATTAAAAAGAGAGTAGGTGTGAGAAAGACACTCCAGTCAAATATAGGATCATGCTCAATTCCATGGTTGATCATAGATGCAAAGATGACAATCATTCATAATAGATAAATTAGTTATGGTCACTAGTACGACCTAACGACCTCACATTTTCTTACCTTTTGATAGTCAAGAAACATCCGTTGATTAAATCTCTAATCAGTAGACAATCTTGGGAACGTCCTCAAGATTTAATTTACCGACAACATTAAGAGCTAGAAAGGCTCAATTCCAACCAATAATTCATATGAGGATTTATTTAAGTTAGATTGTGCATTTCCTATAACATAATCAAAAAAACTATGACATAATCAATTATGCTATGTTACTACTAGTTATTGAATAACAAACAATTACGGATTTGCAAATTCAATTGGCCAGGCAAATATTCTTGACAATGAACAATGGTATCAATCATTCATAAATCAGATTATTTGTAATAAAAGCACAGAGAACAACACAAATACCAATATGAATGAAAGTAGAAAGTAGAAAGCAGAAATTAGATCTCACAATTCATTGGAATTAAGCATTCACCGAATCTTTGACCGAAATAAAAGAACTAGGCTAGCATGCTAATAGAAGAACACATAAGAAGAAGAAGAGAAAATATTATATAAAACGTAGAGATTAAAAGTTCCAAGATCAAAAAATCCAAGATGTCTACAATGTGAATTACATCACTTATTTATACTAACTAGTTACATAATTCTATTAGAACTAGAAAACAAAGATTCCTAAATAAACTAAAAGACCTAAGGAAATAAAATTATTATTCTAAAGAATTTCTGCAGCAAAATATGTCCCACTTCACCTCAAATCCTTTCAAAAATCGAGTTTGAACCTTCCTTGTGCAGCCACATTTTCGCAGGTTAGGGGTGGTCACGCCTAACTATTTCTTCAAATCTGTCAATTTCTCCAATTTTGACTTCTGTCTCCATTTTTTTCTTCTTTCACTCCATTATGAATTAATGCTGCAAATAACACTTAATTAGAAATATTTAGGCCATAAAACAAGATTAATTATCATATGAAATTATCACAAAATGCACTTCTATCAATGGGTATTACATGTTAATTTCCGAAATATCCTTATGGTCATACACTATAGATTTTGGACAGCTCATTGATTATTTGTAATTAACTCAAAAAAAATTACATCAAAAAATTATTGAACGTTGACACATTAACTTTTTTTGTACATAGCACTACAAAAAAAATATTTTATTGGGACGGAAATTTCTGACGGTTCGTATTGGTCGCAAAATCCCTCCCAAGTTCCGACGGTTTTGTAACGTATTTTATTTTTTTCCGACAGAATCCTTCCATAGATGAAAATATTGCACAATCCGTCAGACAATATAACACGTCATCGCAAATTCCGTCGGAAATTAGGAAGTGAAAGTACTTCCGTCGCTAATTGTCGCAAATTTAGTCGGAAAAATATATATTATGAGTTTTGCGACCATTTTTTCCGACGGCACATAAACCGTCGGAGAGTTCCGACGGAGTTTGTCACAGTTTGATTTTTTTTTGCGACAATAAGACTCTAAAAATAATTTCCGACGACTTGTCGTCGCAATTTTGGTCCCTAAATATTATATTTGGGACACTTATTCCGACGAATTATGATGGTCGGAAATTCCAACTTTTATCTTCTCACAACTAAATTTGATCGTCGCAAAATGCGTTCCAAAATTCGTCGGAAATCATCTAACGGCTATATTACAATAATTATATATTTTTTAAATTCTGTCTAAAATCGAATGGTTCGATTGAATTATATAGTGTAACTATAGTTGATTATAACAGCATACCTATAAGTTGTAACATTCAATTTTCATATTATTGTTTCGTAATCATGAAAAAAAATATTATTTTTTATATTCTATTCAACTGCGTTGTAATAACAATTTATTCCTCAGTGATGAACAATTATGGGTCCTAAACATAATTATTTTGATTTTTGTTAAATTTTTTTGAAATGAATTAAAAAATTTTTTCCGACTATTTTGGAACGAAATTGGAACCGATTCACAAGTTGCGTCGGAAATCAGTCAGAAACTCAGTCGGAAAATGTCCTCTGTATTCATTCTAGAAAAGTAATATAATTTTTTAGATACAATATATCTACATCGGTAAGTCGGATTTATGTGAAACTTAAAGAAAAACAATATGGGATCTATGTTCGTATCTAACGGTTGAATTTCAAATCAGATGGTTCGATTGAATTATGTAGTGTAACGATGGTTGATTATAACAACATACTTATAAGTTGTAACATTCAATTTTCATATTCTTGTTTTGTAAACATGGAAAAAAAAAATTATTTTTTATGTTATATTCAATTGCGTTGTAATAACAATTTATTATTTAATGAAGAATTATTAGGGTTCCTAAACATAATTATTTTGATTTTTGTTAAAATTTTTTTGAAATGAATTAAAAAATATTTTCCGACTCTTTCGGAACGAAATTGGAACGAATTCACAAATTGCGTCGGAAATCAGTCAGAAACTCAGTCGGAAAATGTCCTCCGTATTCATTTTAGAAAAGTAATATAATTTTTTAGATATGATATATCTACATCGCCGAGCCGGATTTATGTAAAACTTAAAGAAAAGCAATATGGGATCTAGATGATCGTATCTAACGGTTGGATTTCAAATCAGATGGTTCGATTGAATTATGTAGTGTAACGATGATTGATTATAACAACATACTTATAAGTTGTAATATTTAATTTTCATATTCTTGTTTAGTAAACATGAAAAAACAAATATTATTTTTTATATTTTATTCAATTGCGTTGTAATATAATTTAATTAATTAATATTGAATTATTAGGGGTCCTAAACAAAATTATTTTGATTTTTATTAATTTTTTGAAATAAATTAAAAAAATATTTTCTGACTGTTTTGGAACGAAATTGGAACGGATTCATAAGTTGCGTCGAAAATCAGTCAAATATGTAAATAATGAGATAAATTATCTTTTTAAAAAAATTATAGTAAAATTGGTAATTTGAAATGATAAAACGATTTTATAAAATTATTAAAATATTAATAATAATAATGATTGAAAGAAAAGATGAATATTTTTTTTAATTTTTATTAAAAAATAAACACCAGATTTTCATTTTCCCTCCATCTTTTCCCTCTCTTTTTTCCTTCTCATCATTTTTTTCTCTCTCTTTCCTCCCTTTCCACTTGTTTTGACCGGTCCTTACCCTCTCTTCTCACTTTTTCTTCCATTTCCTTCACCTCGTCTTTTCTTCTCTCTACATTTCTCCCTCCTCCATTTCCCTCTCCCACACCCGCCACCACGCGTCCGCCGGCCGCCGCTTCCGCCACAGCGTCCGCCACCGCACCGCACCGCACCGCCGCATTTATGGTATGTTTTTTGTTTTCTTTTTTCTCTTCTCTTTTTCTTTTTTGTTTTTCCTCTCTTCTTTGTCTCAGCCGCCGCCGCTGTCGACCCACCGCCACCGTCTCAGTGCCGCCGCTGTTGATTAGGGAATAGATTTATATTATAGTTTTCTTTACATTTTTGTTCATTTTTACAGATTTTAAAATGTTATTATGGATTTTAGGTTTAGGGTTCATTACGGATTTTTATTATGAATTTTTGTTCGATTTTACAGATTTTTTTTTTCACGCCGCCATCCTCCAGGTATTTATTTTATTTTTACAAATTTTATATATTATGAGTTGTTTGGTATATTAAGTTATTTGGTGTATTGATTTGTTGGTATTAAGTTATTTGGTGTATTGATTTGTATATTGAGTTATTTGGTGTATTGATTTGTTGGTATATTGAGTTATTGTGTATTGATTGTTGGTACATTGATTTGTTAATATTAAGTTACTTGGTGTATTAATTTTTTGTATTTTTTGCAATTTAGTATATATATATATATGTTTGATATATTGAGGTGGATGGGCATAATGATAGTATTGGTGAGGTTGGATGAGTGTTGTTGTTTATGATTGTAGATTTTGATTCATGTTAACTTTTAACTTAAAACATTCAAGTGGCTTAAATGTTCAAGTAATTAGTTTAGCTCGGTTAACTCTTTAATTAAAACATTCAAGTAAATTAATTTAATTTAGTTAAGAATCTCAATTTATATCTTTCAAATAAACTAATTTAACATAGTAGACACTCAATTTAAAACCTTCAACTAAATTAATTTAAGTTAAGTCTCAATTTAAAACCTTCAAGTAAACTAATTTAACTTGATTAACTTTTAACTTAAAACATTCAAGTAATTAATTTAAGGTAAGTTCACATGTATGCATGTTTCTCTTTTTTGTTTTGTGCTCCTTTCTTTTTCCTTGGCTTTAGACGTAGGGATTTGATGTTTAATTTTTCTTGCACAAGATTCTAAGGGATCAAAAGATACATAGATGCTGAGTTACTTGAGTAATGCTTTTTGCTTTTGGTGTAATTAATATATATGCATTAATTCTTTTTTCTTGAGATATATCCATATTCCTTTGGTGGATTTCTTTTTTCTTTTGGTCCTAAAGTTGGTGGATTGCTTTCAAATGTGTATTCCTTTGTCTATAAATTTCAGTAGACAAATGATTAATGAAACTCGGACTATGTGTGAATTTGGGATGTTTTATGCTTATTGTAGTCGAAGTTGATACATACTTTAGTTTTCTTTTAGGCTGCAAGTTTTATGCTCAAGTGTGTTGCTTTGACAAAAAATCCCACATCTTTATAATACTTTGAATGGTATCATTTTTACAAACCTATTTTAGTTTATAATAAATTTTTATTAGTTATTTATTAATATATTTTATTATTTATTGATTAATAAATTTTATTTAATTATTTTCAGGAAACTTATCAGAAGCTACTCGAGGAGCGTGTCTCTCATGGGGAGCAGCACAGCCGGCAGTCGAGGATGTTGCTGACCCTGAGCTTTCAGACGAGCCAGAAACATTAGATTAGGATTTGTTTTAATTTTTAATTATGCGTTTGTAAATGACACTGTTTACTTTTTTAATTAAGTATACTTTTATTGGAAAAAACATGATTCCCAAAAATTTATTTTTTATAAAATATTAAAAAATTATATAAAATATAATATGTATTTGGGATGATTTTGCGACGACAAGTATCGCAAATTATGTTAGAGCAATTTTGGGACAGAAACTATGATATATTTGGTCTTGAATTTCGTTCCAAATTCATAGCAATTTTTTAAATAATTTGGGACGATTTTCGAAAATATTTCCGACGACAAAATATAAGTAACAATTTTTCCGAGTAATTTACCGACAAACTTTCCGACGACAATAAAAAAAATTTCTAGAAAGAAATTCGTCGGAATTTTGTATTTATTGTCCCAAAATTCGTCCCAAAATCCTTCCCAAATAAAATACTAATTTTTCGTCATTTGGACGAATTTTCCGACGACAATAACAAAACGTAGTAAAACCGTCACAAATATTCTAACAGATATTCATTTTGTCAAATGTCGTCGGAAATATTTTCCGAAGTGCCTTTTTCAGACGGTCTTGCGTTGGTCCGAAAATCGTCGGAAATTTCGTCGGAATCCTTATTAGCGACAAAATTTTGTCGGAAAATCCATCGGAAATTCCGTCCCTAGAAAGCGTTTTTTTTGTATTGTAGGGAAGCTAAAATAATTGGGGCTCATTTGGTTCGTGTTATAGGATTAAGCGTGATAGGATGAAAAATTGAATGATTATTAATCCTATCTTGCATTAAATGATGTTTAGTTTGTGGTATTGCATGTGGGATATTTCATTCGATAATATAATATGGTGTTTGGTTGAAAGGATTATAATGTATGATTAAATATAAAAATACAATTGCTTAAAATAAAATTAATTTAAAAATATTATTTTTTCTATATTTATATAAAGCCGAAGTTGGAAACACGTATTTCAATTAAGTAATTTATGATACTCAAATATTTTCAAATGTCCAAAAAAGAAAGAAGTAATTTTTTACTATTTTATATTATTAAATTATTTTTAATTTAAAATATATTTTTTTAATCATGCGCAAGCTTCACGAATAACAAAAAGAAAAAATTGCATAAGACCCCCCTGTGTTATGAAACGTCAACTAAAAATCTCATGTATTAAAAATATAAGCAAATATTTTCTGTATTTTTAAAATTTTGCACTCTCCCCTTGCTGTTTATTTGACTCAACAACGTCAATTTTATTTTATTTTATTTTTTTTGGTGATTTTTTCTTATAACCTTATACATTATAAATAATTGTTATTATAATGATAGTTGGATCTTCTATATCTCATTGGAACCATAAAATCTAATCAATTTAAAAATGAACGGTCTAGATTTATGTATTTTAAAAATATATTATGTATATACACATGTAATTTTTATGATATAATACTGTATAATACCTCCACAGACAATCACTGCTAGGCGACGGGCATTGTCGCTCACAAAGTTGCCGCTTAGATCTGGGCAGTGACGTCGTGTGCTTAGATTTGAATGGGCGACGAGGGCGAAAAAAGGAGTGTCTAAATCAATTATGGAGAAGTGAAAAGAGACAGAGACAGTGGTGAGGCGGAGCTCGTGAGGTGGAAGCAAAGCCGCACGGCGGCAGGGGGAGGGTGGGGCCGGGGTGCTTGGGGAAGTGATTATGTTGTGCATCTTTTTCTTTCTTTCTTTTTAATTTTTTTACTTTTATAAATTTTAATATATGAATTAAATTAATTATGTATTTTTATATTTAAATATAAATATATTAAAATACTAAAATTTATTTACTATAATTTATATAAATAATATAATTTAAAATATATTCATTACGAAATTAAATTAACTAGTATTATTTAGGAAAAAATATTGTGTAAATTTATTTACTGTAATTTATATAAATAATATGATTTCAAAATATATTTAACACAAAATTAAATTAATTAATAATATTTTAGGAAAAAATAATGTATTTTAATTTTAAAAATATATAAATATTAAAATAGTCCTAAATATTTTGATATTTTCATATATAAAAAATATATATTAATTTAATTGATGTAGTGATTTTTTTACATATAAATATTTTATGAATATTAATTGTTCAGTGTTTACGATATTTTTGTATAAAATATAAAAAAAAAAGTAAAGAATTAATAAAAAATTAAAGAGAAGGGATAATGACATAAGATAGGAGTTATTTTGTCCATTCAAAATGATCAAATACTAAAAATAAGTAAAAATGGTATCTAACTCTCGTTTCTGGCGCATGCAAGCAACTCTCATTTTTTTTAATGGAGAGTTTTTTTTTTTTTTATTGCAGGGTTTATAATTATACAGGATCTTTTTAGATTATTTAATTAACACATACATATTTAATTTATAGAGGGTATTATGCAATTTTTCCTAACAGAAAAGGCAAATGGGAGAACGAGGGCAGAGAGTGGAGACGAGGAGAGAGAAAGGAGAGTGTCCAACGGTAAACTAAGAAAAAAAATTAATATTAACTTGTAGGATTACTAATGCTAATTAAATGGGCTTGCTTCATAATATCATTTGTCCCGGTATTAATACCGAGCTCTAATAATACTAACCAAATAGCTATCTATACTATTATAAAGAAAAGGGGTCTTACACTCACAAACTGGCGGTTTGCATACCGCTACACCAAAAAATATATATACCAATTTTACCCTCAAAACTAACCACCGAATTATTAAATTTTTCTTTAAAGAATTTAATTGAAATTTTATCATAAATTTTATCACAAATGTGATACAGCAGCAGCTTCTTCCTCACCCCGTCTCTCTTTCTCCATTTCCTCCACATTACCACCTCCTCCACAACTGCCGCGTCATTGCCTTCCCCACTCTCTCTAAATCGCCCTTCACCTCCCTTCCCACCTTCTCTTTATCCACCACCCCCCCTGTGTTCTTCATACACCTATTGCGCCTCCCTTTCCCTCTGTCGGTGGACCACCCAATCCCCGTTGCCTCTCTCGCTCGCTTTTGCTGTCTACGCCTCCGTGATTTTAGGTAATCGTAATCTTATTCTAATCCTATATTTACTGAGTTTAGTTCTTTCTTAATTGTTGGGAGTTGGAAGGATGCGAAGTTAATTTTTGTGCATTTTAGTTTCGTATTTCTGTGTTGATAAAATGCACAATTCATTGCTTGGGTTACTTATTTGCTTGGTTTATGATCGATTGGATTATCTGGATTTTGGTTTGAAGTTATAATCGGTTGGATTATCTGGGTTTTGGTTTGAAGTTCACTAAGGAAGTATAGCACATTACCTGTATGAAGATTGTAATAGGAATAATTTCGAATTATTTTTTGTAAGCTAATCTGTATGTTTACGTACAGTTTCGTATTTTTTCATGTAGATCCTCCTTTGCTTTAACTAAATTCTCGAGCCTCCGTTATGCCCACTAAGTGTTCAAGTAAAATCCCCACCCAAAACTTGACTCCTAAAAGGATAAAGCATCATTATTTGCTTACATGTCCTAGCAGATTCCATCCGAACGTATGAGAAAGAGCAGACCTGATTTCTCTCATTCTTCATTCAAAATTTCCTTTGTTTGTTAATTTGCAATATGTCTACTGTTTATGCCCCTTTTCTTTTTTGGCATTTGATGATGAGATTTGTGTTAATCCTACACAGAGATGTAAGTTTTAAACTTTGAGTTTGCTTTATCAATATAGAGGCCTAATTGGGATCACTAATTTTTTTATCTTTTTGTGACACTTTGTGTCATCTTTTTTTTTATAGGACGTTCCCCACCCAACAACTATATTTCTATGTTTATTCGTTCACTTCATGAGGGTTGGGGAAAGCCTTGAAAACTCTGGCGTGCTTGCCGATATCTTCTTTATGTCTATCTTTCTATTTTCACCAACAGAACATATTTCATAGCCTGAATGATTGACTAACAACCCTATACGTGGTTTTTGCATTTTGCTCCATTCTTAATTTTGGTACCCTTAAAGTTGCATTCATGTTTTGTTTGCTCATGTTTCATTATTTAGAATAAGTATGAACTTTCAAATGACCACACATACTTAACTATTCTTCTTTGAATTTTGCATTTGACATATTCATTTGAGTTGAATTTATCAAGTCTAATTTTTATTTTTATGTATTTGTTTCTAATTTATTTGCATAACCGTGGTTTTGATACTGCAGGCTTATTTTACTAATTTGTTTCTAATTTATTTGGTTTCTATTTTTAGGTGGCAAGCAGATTAGAATACCTCTACATGAAGAGAATGGATGATAAATTTGTGCAATGAAGAGGAATATGGAAATATTCTTAGTCCATTGTACCAGGAACAGGAATACGGATTCTGCTACAATTTTTTTATTTTCTAATTCTTTTTATTGATTTAAATTAATAAAGAGAGTGGACGTGAGAAATTAGTTCAAGGTTATAGCAAGTTTGAATAATTAAATGCCTAATGATGGGTGTTGAGGCAGATGAGTGAAGCTCATACTATATATATTTGCCATATAATTTTCTACCACAATTCGCATTTTTTTTATTTTTTTAATTAATAAGCTTCCTAAGTGCATTTTAATTATTAGCAAATAGTAATCATTTTCAATTTGCATTCTTTTTAGCTCAAAGAAGGGCATTTCCAAGAGTAAGTAGTTTACTAATTTTTTAAGTCTTTCTTTTAAACAATGTTTACCTAATGCAAAGCATATTAATTGTCCACAAAATATCATATACTACTTTACAAGTATTATTTGAGAATGATATAGTGTGATATATAAAATATATATTGATTGAGAAGTGAGGATGATATATTAATTATATTGATATATAATCATGATGTTTCTCTTTAATCATTTAAAAATTATTAGGTCGAAACTTTTTTAATTTAATAAAAAGGGCTATACTTTATTTGCCTATAAGAGTAAAATAAGAGAAGTTCCTAACTATTTATGTTTACATGAAAAATGTCATATAATTTACAGTAAAAAGCTTATACGAGCAACATAAAAGTATTTTAGTCAAATAAAAATTTATGCTCGCAAGGATTGCGTGCCACCGTTGCTAGTATGATTAGTTTTATCATGCCTAATCACACGAACCTAACGAGACCTTAGAATGCAATTATATTGCTCTTAAAAAAATGTTGTTAATATGTTATTAGTTAGAATGAACATTAAATAATTCTTAGACTGCAACCAAGTTAAAACTTAAAAATTGATTCCAATTCCCAAAGGACCATGGAGTGGAAGGTAAGTGATCGAAATGGCAGGCGGTGATGAGATGGTCTATTCAGTTGTTGGTTGTCAAATGTTTTGTTGGGCTGTATTTTACTACTGATTTGGTTCATTTTGCTGGTAGTTAGTTTAATGCTTTTTTATTTTCTGATGTCTTCAGTTCGTTGTGAACAAAGCTTTGTCGTGGTTGGTATTTTAATGAAGTTCATCGCTGATTTGGTAAAAAAAAACATAAAATTTCCAAAATGAAATTATTGTTTAAAGAATTTTAACTCAAGTTAAAATTGATTCTAGCACAATCATCAATCAATTGAGTTAATTTATGTAATGCAATCGAGTTAAATAAGTTTCTAGAATGCATTCGAGTTAAAATTAGAAATTATTAAAAAATATAAGTATGTCAATGAATTCTTAAAAGAATGCAAAAATAATTTTTTATTAATTAATATATGGGTAAATTACATTGATAGCTCCTACAATTAGATCAAAATGCACAAACACCCTCAGGGGTTGTTTCTGCAAATTTTACATTTGAATAGATGATGTCATTGTAACTACAACTATAATTTCATTGTAACCCCACTCTAGTGCATGTTAATGTTTTGTTTACTTAAAAATAGGCAAGCCCAAAATTCTATGATTAGGCTCATGATACTGCTGCCAAAATTTGGACTGAGCCAGGATTATAATCTGCCCATTGTGGCAGGATAAACATTTCTCAATAGCCCACTTGGTTGGGTTTCTTCTTCTTCTTCTTCTTCTTCTTCTTCTTCTTTTCAAGGAAGTAGTAGATTAATTATGAATTCATTCTAGAATGAATGAATTAATTTAAATAGTTTAAATTAATTCAAGAGATTAAATGATATGATCATTTAAATGGGAGAACCCATGTGATGGGAAGCCCAATATTTATTTAACGAGATTAATTAAATTTTAGTTATGTTTAATTACGTTGATAAGATCAATTTTAATTGAATCGGATGAATTAATTAATAGGATCAAATAATTAGAGTTTTGCTTGGTAATTTAATGAAATTAAATAAACCGGGTTAGACTTAATTTTTTTATGGATTAATTAATTGGGCTATGGGCTAGAATTTATTTAATAAGATCAAATAAATTATATTTGGGCTTTTAAGAATTGATTGGAGTAATTCTATCAAGGCCCGAACCTATGGATTTAATTTATTTTTGAATTAAGCCCAATAGGATATATATATATATGTGTGTGTGTGAGTGTGTGTGTGTAGCCCTAGCTTGAATATATATATATATATATATATATATATATATATATATATATGAAGTTGCAAGGATGAGGGAGTTATTGCTTGAGTACTTATGGTACTAATGTGTACTATAGGGACACACATTGTACCAATTTTTGACTTGACATGCAATGTATACATGTATACATACAACAAGTACGTGAGATGTGTTTTGTGTGTGTATAATATATAGATTTGTGTATATGTCATTTTATATATGATACAAAAGACAACACTACTCCTCACACACTTATCATCTTCACAACTCTCTTCTCCCTTATACACATAATTTAGTGAATGTAACCAATTATAGATAAATTTAATTTTTAAAAATAATTTTAAATGTATTTTAATAAATTAACTTTAAATTATAATTACTATTAAAGTAAAACAAATTAAATGATGTCCCCGGAAGTGCTTCTTAGTGCTGGTGTTCCGTGTGCAGGTGACTATTCATATGCTATCATATCATGTTTATCATTTGTCCCCAAAGTTGTGTGTTGCTTGGTTCTTATTTTCTTGGCTTTGACTTATTGGAGCGTATTTCTTCACTGTTTTTGCTGCTTTGATTTGATTTATTTAGTAATAATATTGTTTCTCCTCTACCACCTTGCACATTTGCTTCTTTGCTGCTGAAACTCTGTTGTTGTCTCCATTTTTAGCTTTCTTGTTCACAGCTTATATAGTCAACCAACACATTGTAGAACTCTTGTAATTTTAATCTGCTGGTGTGGTAGTGACTGTTCTCTTGCTTGCTTGCTTGGACTCATGTTGAACTAAGTTCCTCCTCGCTTTTACAACTCTTTGATAGCATAAGAATTGGTGGGGAATGAATATAGTTGTTGAACCAAAACCTTCCGGCCAAAAAGGTGAGAATAGATCCATCCTCATACACTCTCATTTATTATTTAAAATAGTCCTTTAAGGGTATAACTGTGTTTTCCTAACTGAAATAATACATAAGTGGTGTTCACACTTTTATTATAGTATAATATAATAATATATAATAGTAAATGAAAAGCATACTAAGTTATTGTGTATATTAAAACAATGAATGATTTGCCATTATATTTCTTCATTTATTAGTACAGTTAAGTAATTTTTGTAATTATTTTTTACTATAATAGTTTTTAATTTATTTGCATAGGTTAATGGAGATGGAATTCTAATAGAATAATTTGTCATTTTTTATACTTCTTTTTTGGGATGACAATTATATCTTTTTCATATAATAATAGATTGTTAAATTATGTGTAGTAACTTTTTAATAAGTTAATTATGTAAAAAAGTTGTGACAAAAACAAAAGGGGAAGAAAAAACGAAAAAAAATTCATTAGTGGCCAAAGAAAAGAAAGAAAGGCGAAATCCATCCCAACTTGGGTAGATATAAGGGGATAAAGAGTATTGTGTTAGAATGAGGACGATAACATTTAAAAACCCATAGATTTTGTTGAAGCTTGATGGTCCTGCTCTGGACATGGCAAAACGAAGTGTTATGATGTGATTGACCTCTTACCCTCATTATGATAAGTTAGCATTTGCATAACGAATTGCGGCATTTTTGTTTTGAGATTATGTGCACAGTATTTTGTTTTGTCCGGGAGGCAAATAACTTTTAAAGACATTGCGACAGTCCTTTCTTTCCATTTTTTATTTATTAAAAAAATTGTCATATTTCTTGGTGCTACAAATTTTTCTGTGAAAATCCTTTACTTTAGACATGCCTTTTCTTATGTAACTACTATTTTTGGTTGGGAGGAGAGAGATTCTGGCCGATATAACTGAAAGTAATTATTGTAATAATTTTTAAATTCTATATTAGAATTCTCTTTAATTTTATAAATTATTCCTTTTAGAGTGTCATCTCAGCAGGGTGCAAGTTCAGTATGTAGCAGTGGTGCATTTAGGGTAAACTTAAAAGGTAAATGTAAAAGTTGTGCTTGCATGAATGCGGTTTATCTAGGTATATGAGGTCGGGAATCATTGTTAACTAATACTTGAAAATAAAATTAGATTTCTTTTTTGTATTCCATCTTTATTTTTAAACTCTTCTAATGAAGTTCATCAGATAATTTTCTTTTAGTTACTTTTGCTACACCTAGTGAGAAGACCACAATGATGTCCCAGGAAGTGCTTCTTAGTGCTGGTGTTCCGTGTGCAGGTGACTATTCATATGCTATCATATCATGTTTATCATTTGTGCCCCCAAGTTGTGTGTTGTTGGGTTCTTATTTTCTTGATTTTTTGAGCTATTGGACCGTATTTCTTCATTCTTTTTGCTCCTGTGATTTAATCTATTCAGTAATAATAATGTTTCTGTTCTACCACCTTGCACATTTGCTGTTGAAACTTTGTTGTTGTTCTCCATTTTCAGCTTTCTTGTTCACAGCTTATATAGTCAACCAACACATTGTAGAACTCTTGTAAAGTTAATCTGCTGGTGAAGTAGTGACTGTTCTCTTGCTTGCGTGCTTGGACTCATGTTGAAGTAAGTTCCTCCTCACTTTTACAATCCTTTGACAACATAAGAATTGGCGGGGAATGAATAAAGTTGTTGAACAAAACCTTCCGACAAAAAAGGTGAAATAGATCCAACCTCATACACTCTCATTTATTATTTAAAATAGTCTTTTAAGGGTTTTCCTAATTGAAATAATATATTGGTTCTCGCACTTTTATTATAGTATAATATAATATAATATATATATATATATATAATAGTAAATGAAAGCATACTGAGTTATTGTGTATAATATAAAAACTGTGAATGATTTGCCATTATATTTCTTCATTTATGAGTACAGCTAAGTAATTTTTGTAATTAATTTTTACTATAATAATTTTTAATTTATTTGCATAGGTTAATGGAGATAGAATTCTAACAGGATAATTTGTCATTTTTTATACTTCTCTTTTGGGATGACAATTATATTTTTCATATAATAATAGATTGTTGAATTATGTGTAGTAACTTTGTAATTAGTTAATTTATGTAAAAAATCAAGTTATTAGTTGGATTCTTACTTGGATGTTATATGATAATAGGATTCTAACAGGAACGGTAAATGCATATTATTTTGCACACAATTATAATTATTTATTGAGAAGTCACCATTTTTTTCATTTATTTTATTTTAGTTGTTGTGTTCAATGAAATTGTGGAAAAAAATGGTTAATAGTGTTGTTTGGAGTTAGGGGTGCAATGAGCTTGGCCAAATATTTGAGCTCGAGCTCGGCGAGTAAAAAAGCTAGGCTCGAGCTCTTGGTGTCGAGCTCATGAACGAGCTTGCAAACTTTATCATCTAAAACTAAAATATGATATATTGACTAAATTGTTGTTGACGCGATTTTGAATATAAACTTGACATAATATTAAATATGTATTTAAATAATATTTATACATAAAAAATAAAAAATAGGTTTGAGCTCGCGAGCTCGAGCTGACTTGGTTCAACTTGCACCAATATTTGGAACCAATTGAAGTGCTACAAATTAAATTTTTTAATTAATTAATTTAGAGATCAAAATTAAAATACATTTGGCAAAAAATACTATGTTTAGTTGCTCAATTGACATCAATTATCTATAGGCCTGTTACACACACACACACACACACACACACACACACACATATATATATATATATATATATATATATATATATATATATATATATTATATTGTTTTCTTTATTTATGATTTAAAAATAAAATATTTATTTGCCTTTGGTTTGTGATTGTACATGAATGTTTATAACAACATTAGTATTTCGTGATTATAATATTAATAATCATATTTTCGTATTATATTATTCGTCGTGTACCTATGCTACAGGACAGATTACATGTTCGGTCCCTTTATGTTTCTTAATTTTATTGTCTAACGGTTTTGGTTCTTATGGTTATAAAGTACATCTTACAATTTTGGCAAGCTGTAAATAGTATGAGGACTAAGGAGCAAAGGATTCTTCAGGATCTACATTGAGGTATTAGTGAATTTTATATAGATTTATTTCAAAATTTAATGGTATGGCCAAATTTAAATATTAGGGAGGAACAAAAAAATAAAAATATTAGAGATGAAAATCATGTCACTTGAATATTGGTGGCAAAAGAAATGGGATCGCATCTAACTTTTATGCACCTAATTAAGAATAATTTATGATAATAGGAAGAATCTCATGTTATTTATGAATTACCATTATATTTCTTCGCTTTATTAGGCAATAAAAAAAAAGATAATTGAATTTATTATACAAAATAAATAAATAGTCCATATTTTCATGCAGGGTTAGGACATAAAATACTGACCTTAGAACTGAGTCACTCGATTAACATTTTTAACATTTTACATGGAAATATTAATTGATGGGTGAAATTAAAATTTTATTTTGTCTACTTTCAATATTTTTGGACCAATTCGTTAGGTTAAGCGTAAACAGTGAAACAATTGGAGGAAAGTGTAATTTCTCACTTTTTAAGTAACCCTAAATTTATTTTTTCTCAATTATCCTTTATTAATCATATCAAGTTAATAAAGTTAAATGGCCACTTAGCTATTTCCATGGGCTCCCTTTAAATTTTGTTAATTCATAATTATTATGTGGTTAAGTTACTAAGATTAGTCGTTTGGATTAAAATATCTGAATAGTTAGATAGTAGTTTTAAAATTTAATAAAAGTGTAAGTTTTGAAAATTCATTGCAACACCTTATGTGTAATAAAAGGTGTATACCCCCACCCCTCAATCTGCTCGTGTGGTTGAGACGGTGCTCCTGCTTGCATGCTCAGATTCATGTTGAAGTTCCTCCTTACACTTTTTAGTATAATAATATAATGATAAACATACTAAGTTATTATGTATATTATAAAATTGGGAATGGTTTGTTGTTATATTTATTCATTATGAGTATAGTTAAATAATTTTATAATTATTTTTACTATAATTATAATAGAATAATGTCATTTTTTATATATATTTTTCTTTATGATGACAATTATATATTTTTTATATAATAATAGATTGTTGAATTATTAGTAACTTTAAGAGTTGGATTCTAGCTTGGATGAGAAATCGTTAAAAAATTATTTGTAATGAGAAAGTCACCATTATATTTAATTTACACTTATTATAACATTATTAATAAATTTTTTATTTTATTGGTTGTGTCCAATGAAATTGTGGGAAAAAATATGGAATGAATTGGAGTGCTACAAATTAAAATTTTAATTAATTTATTTAATTTAGAGATCAATTAAGAATTATTTGTTATTTTGATTTCTAATGTTTACTTACAGATTTGGTAAAATTTGACCAAATTTTGTAAGAATTTATAAACATTAGAGATCAAAATAAAAGACAGTAGTTTGTGCAAAATAACAAAATAAATAAACCAAAAATAATTTTATGTGTAAATGTTTTTGGACCACGTTACCATTATTTCCTGTACTTCGAAAAAATTAAATTCAATATTAAGATAGAATTTTTAAAGAAATTGTCTATTAGTAAATTTAACCTATTGACTTAGACATCAAAAGTTAAAGACTTTGGTTCTTAATGTTACTACCCCCGCCGCCCTTCTGCCCCAGCCACACTTGCCGGTCACCTCAGAGAGGATGACGACGAGTCGCCCCAAATCTAGGCGCGCGGTCGCCCAAACATTTTTGGGCGACGGCTATGGTGGCCATCGCCCCTTAATTCGCTGCCCCTGCCGCCCCTTCTGAAGGGGGCACCAGGAGCCATCGTCGCCATACTTGAATTTAAATTAATTGAATTATATTTAAAAAAATAATAATATAAATAAATTGATTGAAAGCATATTTAAATGTGAAAGAAATATAAAATATATTTAGAAATGAAAGGAAGACATTTTAATCCCAAAAAGGCCAGAAAATGAGGCCCATTCGCACAAAAGGTGAGTGACACACTCTCCATTAGTTTGTAATGGAGATGGAATTTTTTGTTGTATTTATAAAACACATGGATTTTTTTGCCTATTTCTTTAACATAGGGATTTTTTAGCTAAATTCTAAAAATACAAGGGGGTGTTATGCAATTTACCCATATTTTTTAGTAAATGTATAACTGTAACAAATTAAATTATCTACATGATTGCTGGTGTTATTTATTAAAGATTTGTTCGATACAATAATTAACTTTTTTTTGTCACAATATTTAGTGGTTAAATATCCTCTAATATATGTGTCATTTTATTGGCACATACTCTCTTTTGGTTAATGTGTTCCATCAATTTTTTTTTTTTTAACATATGTTAAAATTAATACAAATTTTTAGTGGTTGTGTTTTTTTGAGTAGTTATCTGTTAAGTTTGAGAGCATTTAATAATAACTAATAAAGTTGACCAAAAAATTTCATTTGTTTTAATGTATCTATGAAAATCTATTCTTTTAATGGAGATAAAACATTAATGAAAATTTGTATATAGAGCATCAGATAAGTTATTTATTTTATTAACCTTCTCTTTCATATAATTAAATAGAAATAACATTGGAAAAGAATTCTATTTTACATAAAAAAATTTTGCATGTTTTAGGTCGACATGGGAGTGTCGTGTACTATAAAAGAGTTTGTATCGTAACACTATACCAAATTGAATTATTTACATGCTTCGCGTTGCTAGTACTATTTATTATGGTTCTAGTACAGTTAATATTAATATTTTACCCAGTAATTAGCTTTTGGTGGTTAGAATATCGTGTGGCTAAAGTAACTTCTAATGTATTTATTATTTATTAATATTTTTTAATAAATGTATAACTGGAAAAATTAAATTATCCACACATCAAGTATGCTTCTGTTGCCGGTGTTATTTCTAAAGATTTGCTCGCTAAAGTAATTAAATTTTTGTTGTCACGATTTTGACTGACTAAAATATCCTCTAATATATTTATCATTTAATTACCATATCCTCTCTTTTGGTTAATGTGCCCATCAGTTCTTTTATTCACATATGTTTAAAAATAATAGTTTTTCTAATTGAATTGGTGGTTAGAATATCGTGTGGCTAAAGTAACTTCTAATGTATTTATTATTTATTAATATTTTTTAATAAATGTATAACTGGAAAAATTAAATTATCCACATCGAGTATGCTTCTGTTGCCGGTGTTATTTCTAAAGATTTGCTCGCTAAAGTAATTAAATTTTTGTTGTCACGATTTTGACTGACTAAAATATCCTCTAATATTTATCATTTAATTACCATATACTCTCTTTTGGTTAATGTGCCCATCAGTTCTTTTTTTATTCACATATATTTAAAAATAATAGTTTTTCTAATTGAATTGGGTGTGTTTTGTTGAGTAACTATCTATTAAGTTTGAGAGCGTTATAATAACCACCTTTTGTTGATCTAAAAATTTGCTTCGCTTTAAATATATCTATAAAAATCTATAAATTTCCTTTGTTATTTATAAATATATCTATAAAATCTTTAGTATTTTGATACTTTTTTTAAAATAAATTCATTATCAATAGAACTATTAGTTAATATTTCATATTTTAGTTTTAGATGATATTAAAATATGGTATTTTAGTTTATATTATCTAACAACAAGGTTACTAGATAATTTAACATTTTTATAATTTTTGTAAATAAATAGTAATATAATACAAATAAAATTTATCTTTACAATTTCAATCTATTAAAACAAAATATATTTATTCACTATATATTAGAATTATTCGTCAATATGTCATATTTTAGTTTTACATGATGTTAAAACATGATATTTTGATTATATTATTTAAAAAGAAGTTTAATTCCAATACAACATTAAATAATTATATTAATTTTTTCTATATTTATTAAATCAATCAATCAATCAAATAATTCATTTAAATTAAATTAAAAATAGAATAGGAAAGGTATGATTGAGTCAGTTTTCATGATTGAAAATGAATGGACCGAATGTTTTCATGGCTGTCAATTTTGGTCTTTTGTAAATATTTTGTTCATGTTTCATATTTAAATTCTTGAATAATGTATTTCACATGGTACAATAGTCCATATCTTTTTTAAACTCGGATATTTTAGAAAAAAAAAAATGGTCAATTGAGCTCGACTCGTGTCAATTGAGCTCGAGCACTAGACAAGGGAGCTCGAGCTCGGCTCGTTTGCACCCCTATGTGGATTTAAAAAAATGCAAAAAATTTATGTAAAACAGAGCTCTTTTCCAATGTTACTTAAATAATGCAAATTCTTATTATTTCTATTTAATAAGATCAAAGAAAAGATAAATGAAATAAAAAACTTATCAAACTGATGTTCTTTATACAAATTTTCATTAATGTTATGACCATTAAATGAATAGATTTTTATAGATAAATTTATAAATAACAAAGGAAATTTTATTGTCAACAAAGGTGGTTGTTATATTGCTCTCAAACTTAATAGATAATTATGCCAAGAAACACACTCACTAATAAATATGTATTAATTTTATACATGCGTGAATGAAAAGAAAAATTGATGGAACACATTAATTTGTTACAATAAAAGTGAGTATGTGGTGATAAAATAATTCATATATTAGAGGATATTTTAGCCACTCAATATTGTAACAACAAAAAGTTAATCAAAGTACAGGACAAATCTTTAATAAATAACACCATCAACAATAGCATGCTTGATTCATGTGGATAATTTAATTTGGCACAGTTTTACATTTACTAAAAAATATTAATAAATGATAAATACATTTGAAGTTATTTTAACCACTCAATATTCTAACCATAAAAGGTTAATTACTATAGGAGTAGAACAATAATAAATAGTAATAGAACCAATGTTTTAAAATGTTCTAATAAATGGTAATAGAACCAATGTTTTAAAACCCAGTCCAGCCCAAACGGTTGGACCGTTCGAACTGCCACCGGCCCACAAAATGGGCCGGTTGAAACCAAAAAATTGGAGGAGTCCAAAAAATGTTTTCTTTTTGTGAAAATCGTTTAACCTGATGGTTGACCCGGTACTGGGTTGATTGAACCGGCGAGTCAACTATCAAGTGTAAATACAGTAAAATCTTTGATTTTTCTTCTAACAGGTATTATTTTTGTTAATTACCCTAATTTGTTATTTCTAAAAGGATAATATATTATTTCTAAAAATATGCATTATTTCTATTAAATTGGGATAATTTCTGTTAATTTTAACTATTTTATGTAATTTCTAAATATAAAATCCTGATTTCTCTTCTTAGTTCAATTTTGCTATTTCTGTTAGATTAGTTATGATAATAGTGTATCTAATTTTCTGTTAAATATGAAAATGTATAATATTATTTCTTGTTTGATTTTATAAATTTGTTTTTAAATTTATTTTATGATATTGTATATCTTGAACTATCTCTGATGCTATTCGTTTTCTATCAAATACTATCTCTGATGCTTTTACGTTGTTCTTGAATCATTTTCGCATTAGAAATTTTAGTTATTTCAGTTATACTTTTGTAACCTGCTTCTAAGTTGCATTTGGGAAGGGAGAACTAGATGAGCCTCGCAACGGTGAGTGCCTGTGCAAGAGCTAATCGAGGGCACTCAGTTATCTATGCTTCTGCTGATAATCATATTAATTTTCTCCATCATCTTTGGAGTTGATCCTTTCACCAAGTGCAGGTATTTGTGGCAGCAAAGCAGTTTACTGTTCTATTGCAGTCATTGCTTTGAAGCTTGAAGCTATGGGAATGAGTACCATGCAAGAAGCAAGAATGGGAGAAACAAGGGTGATCAAACTAGCTACCACCTAACGGTGAGCGAAAACTGCCTTGTCGACTCATGCTTTGATCACCGATCAGTCGTGTAACTTTTAAATGGTTAGATGCTCACCTACCTTGTCGATTCATGCTGGAAAATTTGATCACCGATCAGTCATGTAACTTTTAAATGGTATCAGTGATTGATTAGTTCGAAATAGATATGATATCTTTAATTTTTAGGGATGGTAGATTTGGCTGGATTCGGGACCTACCCTGATTCCGTCCTGATTGTAGTTGGATCTGAAACCTGTTCCGTCCACCTCAAACTCATTCTAAACTCGCTACTATTCTCGTCTCCTCAGTGGTCGAACCCGTACAATCTAATTAATTCTTTTGATTAATTATTATAGTTTTTAATAAATCATATTATTATTTATTAAGATATTACAATGTTAAAAATATAGTTTATTATGCAAATATGTATTAAATTAAAAAAAAAAGTTTTAAATAAATTAAAGATATTTTACAAATGTTATATAGGGGCTGTTTTGGGAGGCCCTTGACAGGATGAGACGGGTTTCAAATGCAATCGGGTCTAAAAAATGAATACGTACTCAAACTCAGACCCGATAAATTAAACTTGAGACTGTTCCATTCAAGACGGGTCCTATTATTTAGGGGCAGTTTGGGGATGTCTTTGACATATGTGAGACTCGTTTCTAATTCAATCGGGTCTAAAATTTAATACCCGTATTCAAACTCACACCTAATAAATTAAACTCGAAAATTGTTCCATTCAAGACGAGTCCTACTGTATTGGTTTCAATCATCATTTCTACTTTTAAATGCAAAATTGAAGAGGAAGTGTCAAGTTTCCATTGAAATAGATTCCACACAAAAAATTAGCTAATATAGCGGCATCCTATTATTGGTCAATCATGAGAACATTTGATGCAGTCCACATAGGTTAATTCGAATTAATAAATAATGACACAATTACATATAATTAAAAAATAATCGAAAGTATAACAGGTGCAAAGAAAAAGTTCAAACTTAACATCGTTTATGTGAATTTTATATTTTTTTAAGGAATATGTTAATTCGTTTCAAATAAACTTTAGAAAGTCTTTTAAAATTTATTTTACTTAAATGTTCTTAAATTTTATTTTATTTTTAAATTATAAATATCTAAATTTATAAAGTTAACAAAATACAATGTAGATTACCATGGTTGTTTTTGTTTCCTTCTCTTTCTTTGGTTACAATCAGATATCACCACACTACAACTATTAACATAAGTTGGTTTTCAAGTGTGGAAGTGGTTGGGGTGTTGCATTTCTAGGATTTTCAATTCTTCCTTTGCTCCTTCAATCACTCCCTTTTATGCTTATTCATTACACTCTCATTCCTTGAAATTTGGTGAAATTACACCTAAATCCTCTGTGGTTTGAAAAATTACATATAACACTTTTGAGGTTTGCTTCCTTCTAACAAATAAGACCCTCTGTTAATAAAAGTTTACCAAATTTGTTGATAGTAACAAAAAAATTAAATAAAAATTGATACTTATCATCGATTGACTTATTACTGACTTATTGCAGATCAAATAATTTTTCTCTGACTAAACTACCCTTATAAAAGATGAAGATACCTTCTAACATGCATTAAACGTGAAAACGTATGAGGATAATTTGGTCATAATAAATATTTATTTGACCTATAATAAATCAATAATAAGTCAATTGGAGATAAATATAAAAAAATTTCAATTTTTTTGTTAGTATCAGCAAAATCAGTGAATTTTGACTAACGGATGTGTTTATTTGTTAGACAAAAGCAAATCTCAGGGGTACTAGATGTAATTTCCTAAACCACAGGGGTTATATGTAATTACATCAAACCTCAGGGGAGGGGAGTGTAATTATCCCTTGAAATAATTACACTTCCTTTATCTAAATTTTGGTGTAATTATATATATACATTTTCTATGATTTGAAAAATCATATTTAGTATCTCTAAACTTTTTTTGTCTAACAAATAAGCCCATCCATAAGTCGAAGAATTTCCTCATATTAATAAAAAAAATGGATAAAAATTCATATATACCGGGTTGACTTATTATTATATATATATATATATATATAGCAGGTCAAATAATTTTTTATGATCAAATTATCCGTATACATCTTCACACATTAATACATATGAGAAGATATAATTTCACAGAGACTATAGCATGTCCTTATACATCTTCACACATTAATACACATGAGAAGATATAATTTCACATTTACAGGGGTAGATTTCTCAGAAAAAAATTATTTGACTTGCAATAAGTCAACAAATTAATCGAGAGTAAATATCAATTTTCATTCAATTTTTATTTTTTTATTTGTTAATATTAGCAAATTTAGTAAATTTTGACTAATGGAGGAACCTATTTGTTAGATGAGATGCAACTATTAGAGTATTAGATATAATTTCTAAACTATAGAGAATTAGGTGCAAATTATTTTGATGTAGCATTTACTTCTTAAAGTAATAAGTGTAACATTTAGCCTCCTACAATTAGATTCTGGACAAAATTTCATCATATATATATATATATATATATATATATTGGGTAAAGTGCAATCTACCTACATGTGTTATAGAAAATAGACAAACAACCCCCTTATGAAAAACAAAATAGCAATTCATCCGCTATATTTTTCAAAATGTAACAATTTAACTCCATATATTTTTAGAATTGAATTACCTCCTTAGACAAGGAGGTAAATTGCTTTGTTTTTTAAAATATAAGGGGATAAACTACTATTTATTTTTTTAAGGGGTAATTGTCCATTTTCAATATCACAGGGGTAAATTTCTAGTCACCTTATATGTATTTGTACTTAAAAGATTCTTTTTAACATTATGTATTTTCATTTAATTATTTTTTCTTAATTGAAAAATATTTTTTAATAAAGTAAAATATAATTAGTAAGTTAAAAAAATAAAATTTTATTAAATTTTACAAACTCAAACTTAATTAATAAATGAGTATAATAAATATGCAAAACTTTAATGTGAAATATATTATGAATTTGGTATTAAATTATATTACTAACTATTTAAACTTTTAGATAAAAATGAAAAATCACATATCTAAACTTTAAATATATTTTCTTTGAAAAGTATGAAAAGATATATATATATATATATATATATTCTAAAAGTGTGTAAGTTTTGGTTAAGCATGTATATTGTCAATTTTTTTTTAAAGAATACATACGAGGTTTTGGAAATATTATATTTATTGTATATTTATTATATATATCAACTTATGACTTTACTTTTAATTTAATTTCTTAAATTATTAAAAAATAATTAAAAAATAATTTAAGTGCAAAAAATACTAAAATATTAAAAATAATATAATAATTTAACTAATTCCGGCCACGATTTTATACTTTTAACTATAGTAATTGATTATAGTGAAAAGTCATATATATTTCTTTTCGAATCAAGTTTGGTTGAACCAAACAAATCATAGAGTAAATATATCACACTTATTATGTGATTGATAATTTTTTTAAATTATATACTAATCACATGATAAATATATTATACTTGATATATGATTAATTTAAATTTAACCGAGTAAAATTTAGAGTAGAATTTTCAAAAGTGTAGTTTGAAAAGTTTGATTTGTTTCCATCTTTTTAAAGCACTTTGGAAGTGACGGGACAGTTAGAGCATTTGTTGCTACTCCTCCGGCCTGTCGTGTCGGCCATTTATGACACATATGTTGGAGTGGGAAACAATCGCATCGTACAAAGTAGACAACAAAAAACCAAACCCCAGATTTAGGGGAATATGTAAGAACTAAAGATCATTCCTCACATTGTTTGTACACGACTTTAATCACATTGGTAGCCTTGTAAATTATCAAAGTCATACTTGACATTTTTTTTCTAAGATTTTGTGTGATTACACATAAATTCTACGTTATTTGAAAAAATTATATATAAATTTTTTTAAATTTGCATCCATCTAACAAATAAGTTACTTTATTAATCAAATTAACTGAATTTGTTGATACTGAAAAAAAATTAATAAAAATTAAGGGTGAATTGCAAAAAAACCCTTGTGAAAGTTGAGAAGGGCAATTTATCACCTGAACTAAATAAATAGGCAAAATCCCCCCTGTCATTTTGAAAAAGAAGCATTTTACCCCCTTACATGTGGAGGTGTTGTCCACTCGTGCATATTACGGCTGAGTATCATACCTTGTCCTATAATTTTTGTTTTACCCTTTTTACTTAATATCAAATGTAAAAAATCCTTCATATGCATTATATTATTATTGTATGTCATTAGATGCTCGTCTCTCTCTCTCTCTCTTCGAACTATTTTAATTGAGGATTGTATATTAATTTTATCTCGATAAATACTAAATGATTGAGATAAAATAATACTAAATAATAGAAAAGGCGTGGAAAAAATAGGGAATAACATTAAATAACACTAAAAAATGGCCATTTCTATAAAGATATAGAAGATTTGGCAAACTAACACTAAAAAATGACATGAAACTTAGATCAGAGGTCCAAAATGATATATTTAACATATTCGATAAAATATTTTATTTTGTAATCAAAGTGTTTTAGTCCTAAAACTGCTTTGCCCTCTTCTCCAATGACCTATGCCTAATATTTCTCAAGACTTCAACAACAATTGGCTTTTTTTATCTTCGATTTTACGGTAGTAGAATTTGCTTGCTTTGGACCTATGACTACTGCATTTGCTTCCCTTGAATCTGTGACTGCTGTATTTGCTTCCTTGGACCTGTGGTTGCTTTTTTGTTCTTTTCCAACTTTGTTTTCCAAAAGTGCATCATTCCTTGGCCCTTGGTATGTCCCTTTTCCACCTCTGATCGGTTATTTCTAAATAACACATAAATCAAGTAAGCAACTAGTCTAGCAGCCTATGCAACTTAATTCTGCACAAGTATAAAGCTTTCCATAAGAAATGATAACTTAAAGAATAAACGTGTGAGTACACTTATGCTTTCCATTTTAATCATTTATCAAATATCTACTGGATATATGTAAAGCTACTCATTTCTCTTTTAACCAAAATGGTAGAAGTCATTCATGCAAGTCAAAACTGTATACAAAATACAAATTTCTAACATTGCATGCAAGCATATATGTTGAGATTTTTAAAGGATTTCATGATCAAAACGCCAAAAATAATAGGCCAAAAATTCAAAGCTGGACTGTTGAACTTCGGCTTGAAATTTTCATACATGTGCCTTAAAAAAAACCTATGCTCTGAATGAGGAGCCAACTGCTTAACAACATCAAGAAACCCCTTTTGCCTATCTGAAATAAATGTCCACCAGTAGGATTATTTAGTGCCTCCAAGATCTTCTAATAACTTAGTTAGAAACCATGTCCACATTTTCCTATTCTCAACGGGGACCATAGCTATGGCAATAGACCACATGTTGTAATTGCCATCTCTTTCCACTATCACTAAAAGCTGACTTGTGTAAACAGTTTTCAAGAAGCAACCATCTAAGTATAGGATGTATGAAGATATGCTTGTCTTTCTGTTTTTTAAGCTGGGACACGTTTTACTGCAGAGTTCATGTAATGTCTGCAAAATTATCTATTTGTTAGTTATTGGAGCATATTCGATGTGTGTATAATTTAAATTTTTATTATATTTACTTAATTGGATGAAAGAAAACATAATGTAATAAATAACATATTAGAGCTGATAATTTTTAGTAAAAATCTCAATGTGCATGAGTCGAATAGTATTGATAGAAAATAAATTTTACTAATTTTCTTAAATATTTTTTTACTAATATTCCAAAATTTTTATGTACCATAACTCACCTCTAATGAAGATGTGCAAATGTTCACATGATACACGTCTGGACCTATGACCTTGAACTTATTCGTATAAACTGAGATAAATACTTATATGTTTGATGGGACTTGAAACCATGGTTTTGAACTTATTCACATGATACATGTCTTACAAGTCGCAAAACAAACATATGATGCTTTGATAATTAACTCCTTGCTGGATTGGATGATTCAAGTTTCAGCGCTATGAAACATGTGATGTGATGCATGATTATCCGCACAATGTATCTATAAATATTTACTCGTATTCCTTAATACTTGTCCGGAAGTGATCAATTTGAATGCACTACTGAAGGAATTAAGACAAAGTCAATGGCGAGTTCGACAATCACAAGAAAAATTGCATTTTTCGTCTCATATTATTAAGCCCATTTTTAACTTGGTCCTATTTGTTAGACTTTTCCCACATTTAGTTCCATACATTTTAAAAAATCTTCAATGTTATTTCTACGCCACTTTTTTGTCCAATTTTTAATGAAAAAGTTACGTGTCCATTAGAAAGTGCACGTGCTAGCTTGTTTTCGTGGGAAAAAAAATATTTTTATTAGAGAGGTGGAAGTTAGGGCTAGCACCAACATTTGTGCATATTAAAACTTAATTTTGCAAGTTGTTGGGTGCCATGTTCACATCAAAATAGCAAGTTAAAAAATTGCACCAAAAGAACCATTGATTGAACTCAACAAACTGAAGGTTCAGTGATTTTACAAAAATAAATTGACTTTCAAAGCACAAATTTCTGCATTTCAATGAATGACTATTACATAATCCAAAATGATTAAGTTTCAGTCTCAAAATTAATTTTTCAAAAACAACAATGGTCCATGGGCTATTACACTTTTTTCTTCCTCTTTGCATCATGTTCCAGTCTTGCCTTCGTAGTTTCTCTCCTATTGATTGAATCCTCCAAACCATTTATGGTGATATACCTTTGGCCATCCTTGTCAATGACCTAAAAATGATGCTGGAGGGGTGGCATTTTTTGTGTTGAAAGTGAAACTGCAACTCTTGGATGACCTCTTGCAAAAGGGATAGGTGGTCTAAGACGGTTGAAGGTCAAATCGCCTCTTGTAGTTCTCTTAGCCTTTTTTTTGCCAAATAAAAAAAAAAATAATAATTTCATGTATAAATTCAATAATTTGTCCCTGTTTGTCTCCATTCAACCAAACAACAAGAGCCCATGGTGTTCAAGTTCATATGGCATATATGTCTTACTAATAATGGAAACCAACAAAATTCTAAATGAAATACAACAAACTATAACATTCATTCCCATTTTATACTAAAAATATCACAAAAAATCAAATATTCAAGTATGCAAACTTACAGTAACCTGGGGGAAGATATCTGCATACACATGAAGCTACGGTTTCAAATGCAAAGAAATGGTATCCTATGGTATGTTGGATATCGCCCATCATTGACGAGCAAAGTCATAGTTCAGCATAGCATGCATTTCATCCTCTCTTTCATAATTACGAAGGGACACCCAAATTGAACATCTATTTTTTTGGGTCTCAAATTATTCACAACTAGATTTTTCCTTGAATAAGCTTCCATTAGGAGTGCTTGACTTTATTTGGTACCGGTGTAACCCATAAGAACCACCGACAAATAGATGTAGACAAAGTCGAAGCTTCCAGGAGATGACTATGGTGCTTATGTACTAGAAAATAGGCACTATTGACATTGAAATTCCCATCCTTCATGAAATGCCAAATAATGCGATTAGGGTTGGAGACCTCCTTCCGGTATTGAATTAATGCAATCTACATTAGCAGGATCAAAATATTAAGTTAAATACGCCTCATTCCAACCTAAGCCACCATGCAAAAACAAATCGCTAACCTGAAGTTCATCAGATAGAGTTGGATTCTGAACATTGGTTCAAAAGTCACAGGCCGTGCATCTAATTGTCCATACCATACCCGAACTAGGGTTTGACAGTCGTTCATAAGAATTCAATTTGGATCAATTTGTAGTACATAAAGCATAGAAATATGAGGACGGCATAATGACATAATATTGAAGATAAGAACTAAAGAAGCACGAGATTACTTAATTATTCATTATATTTTCAGTATAGATTTATAATGCCATATGAAGATTGTGTGTATTTAAACTTCTCTGTAATGGAACACGGTTAATTAGATTCATAAGAGAGAATATATACGATGCATAGAAATTAGAGGAATGAGGAAAAGAATCCTTGATTGATTATGTATTCTGGAGAAACTACCATCATTATTTGAATTCAAAATCGAACTTTTAAATGGAGATCCTCTTATCCTAATTCATTATTAAGTAATTTACTTATGTTTATTATTGAAGTGTAGCAATTAATTCTTTGGTTATTAACTCAATTTAATTTTTTTTATAAAAAATTAAACGTGGAGCAAACATATATAACGTTGAATACTCTTACTTTGATTTTTAATTATTGTGACACCCTGTATCTATTATATTAAATAATATGTATTATCTTTAAAAAATTAAATTATCATCATCATGAGATTTATTCTTTTTCACTTATCATGTGATTCAGTCATTTGCCTGATATGGTCTTCACAGGCTTGATCATTATTGTTGCCGGTCAACACATGTGTTTAACTATTTTGATTGATTTTTCTATTATTAACTATTTTCTTCCACATACATCCACTCATGGCCTCACTAAATTTTTGCTTACATATTTTAATTTTTTTCCTCCAGGTATGGGGATAAAGTGAACAACTCAGAACTTAGTTGGCCTAGAAAAGAGATCGAGGTAGTTGAGAAAGAGGTCGAATGGTTATGCTTATAATTCTTTCCGTTATCAGGTTATTATTTGGTGAACATATTATTGTTATGATTTTTGCTAGGTCCATCCCAAGAATACGCCTAAAGAAGGGGTCCTACTTTTGGGCGTGACAAGGTAGTATCAGAGCTTGAGTCATTGTCTGGGCTATGCTAGGGTAATATCTTTAGACCTAAGGTGTAAGTCGACTACCAGATTAGAGTTAAGATTTAAAATTATAATTTATTTGGGATTTTTAGTTTTGTTCAGTGCTAAGATTGTTAAGCAGGTAGCCTAGAACGGTGGCCCAAGGTTTCGGCCGAGAGCAAAGCAACAAAAATGATGGGTGATCTAACCAGCATGGGCGGCCCAGTAATGCTGGCTGCCTAGATGCGGTCTATTATTGATGGCAGTCTAAAGGGTGGCTGTTGTTACTGGAGCGGTCTAATGCAAACTGGTCGAAGGGAATCGACTTAGAGAAAATGCATGGTGATGGCCCAAAGAGCGGTCAAAGCGAATCAGCAACAACAAAGGGGAAGATCTGAACTGCAAAGCCTGAACAAGAAACAAACAAACCAAGGTCTATATCCAGACCAAAAAAGACTCAATAATTTTAAAAATTCAACCCAAAGTTCAAGCCTAAAATTTTTGTGCAATGCTAAAAATAAAAGTAAATGCAAGATCCAAAAGATGCTCCAACCTAATGGAGTCAACTAAAGCAAAAAAATCTCAAATTTGAAATCTCTTTTCATCCTTCAAAAACCAGCACAATGGGGTAGCCATAAATTGCCAACTTCCTACTAAATTACAGAGGATTTAACAAATGTTCAGCCTTCAAAATTACAATCCCACCAAAAAAAAAAAAAAAAAAAAGATAGAGGAATGCTAGAGATAAAAGGCAAAATGATAAAGCCAATGAAGTCCCTCGGCCAAAAAAAATACAATGGCCATTAAGTTAACCTTTGAAATCATTGAGGCCGAGAGGAAGAAATCATAGGATATAAGTTTAATGGAGACAAGCAATGAGATGATTATATACAAATTAGGTTCCCAACTACCAAAAAGAGAAGTGTGGTGTGTAGGAAATTAAAAAATAGAAGTGAGCAGACTGTTGCAGAATGTGGTTGGAATATTAGTGGGTATGGAAAACATTGTGTTAATGTCGTGTGTGTTGTTGGTGTGGTGTAAAAAGCTGAAAGAAGAGAATGAGCAAATAAATGCCTTAAAAGCAAAATGTTTAGGATCTAGAAAGGGTGGACAATGTAGGAAAAGTACCACGAAGATATCCCTGGCAAGGAGAGATAATAGAATGCATGTTGCATACCTATCAAGCGATTTTGCATGAAAGAGAGGGGCCAAAGGAAGCTAAAACATACCAAAAGAAAATACATCTGAGGAAAAAACCCTCGGGGAATTTGCAGAGCTGAAGGTTCAAATGCTTAGAAAATTTTAGGTCATTGAAAAGAGGAAGACAACTCTGTACTGCAGCAATGCATTAATTTGCATACAACTTTAATACCTATATAAATAAGATTAAAAACCATGGGAAAAAGTATTAAGGAGCATAATTCAGAGTAAAAGAGTTTGAAGAACTCTCTGAACAGAGCAGACTCCATAAAACTATTTTTGAATATTGTTTACCTCCCTGGAAATATTGATGTCTGAAAATGGAAGTTTGAGGCCATATTTAGAAAACCTGCAACAGAATATGGAAGTATTAAGCATAATAGGAATCCAAGTCAAAGTTTTAGGACATTTAAATAGGTTACTGAAATGTGGCTAAAGTGGTGACATGAAAAAGTCTTCAATAAACAGACTTGCACCAAAAAATTAGTTAATTTCCAGCAACAGAAACAAAAGGACAACAACAACAGGAATAACGAACTGCACTAGTGGTAGCTAGGTACTGAAATCTTCATAACAAAGTTCATTTCAAATTCAAACTTCATGGCCTAAAAAATTAGCAGATCAATCTTACAAGGAAGAAGGGAAAATTTCAGTGAAAATCCAAGTAATAATGAAGAGAGGAAAAAGAAAACTCCATTCGGCAATAAAGTTAATGCTTCAAATCCAAATGTTGTTGCTGCAGCAAGGCAAAACCACAAGTTTATGTGCCATGAAAATCAAATCCCATCCATTTCTGAATGTTGCTGATGTTGTTGCTATTTCTAAATTCTAAGATGTTATTCGCAAATCATATTTTTGGACATTGAACATTGTCATCAACCAAAAAATAGTCTGAGACCTGAGTTGTTTTAAAATTAATGACAGATACATATGAAAATCTCCCTAATAATTGAAGGTTTTGTTTTGCTGACTAAAGTTTGACTTGGAGAATCTCTCCACAGACTTATAAATATCTCGATCTATATTTTCAACCCCTATGTATTTGTCCTCAGCATGGCCTCAAAAGTTGCAAGCAAAACTGTAGCAGTTGCCCGAAAAAGTTATTGTAGTATGGCAGTTGTGATCTGCTACTGATCACAAGTTTCTACAACCTGAAACTGATGTTTGAGTTACACAAAATCCTATTTGAGGTAAGGTAAGTTCCATCAACCCTCAACAAAAGGAAGCAAAAGAAGATCTAAGAAAGAGAGAAAGAGAGAAGAGAGACTCCTTGAAACAAGAACATTCGATTCTGACGATCCTAATCTGCAACATGAACATCTAGTCAATTTGCAATATCTGTAAATTCCACCAGAACACCACCAAAATTCTCTATCCAATCCTGATATTTGGGAGGTCAAGAGCGGCCAAGAGTAATGAGTCTTTAATCCTTTCTGTCAATCTGATCCAAGTTGTAAATACGTGAAATTTGCTCAGTCACTGCTATATTGGCAAAGTAGTCGGAAACTATGTTTCCTTTCTTTAAGATGTGGGAGAAAGAAACACGCATCAGGAGCAAAAATACCCGATCTTTGCTAAGAGGTGTTGAACTTTCCTGTGGCTGGTGTTTTTTTTTTTTTTTTTTTTTATAATCGTAAGTCCCACCATAGAATCCATTTCTACCCATATATCATTGACACCCATAGTGTATGTGATTTCAAGTCCTTTAGCAACAATACTATTTTTCAGCAAATATGTTAGTTGTAAGGCCTATTGGAAAGCAATAATTGTGTGTGTCCTCTAACATCTCTTATAATTCCCTCAGCCCCTGCTAGACCTTTTGATCCTTTTGATGTACCGCCAGTATTTAAATTTAAACCCACATTCTTCAGGTTTTCTATCTTCAATAAATACATTTTTCAGATAAACCAGAGAATGAGAATTAGGAAGAATGGATCTTATGTGGGAGGCATGACTGAAAGGTGAAGAAAACTTCCACAATTAGATCATTTGGTAGACGTTATCTGTGTGGGAGGTTCCTATAAAAAAGATTAGTGAAATGATCCTACACCATCTTACTACTTCTCACTAAGTTCCACTGTTTCAGTTTGGCTGCAACATTGACATTTTGAAGCAAGTTGAATTCCCTATGCTGGATACGGTGGTTCGACTAGAATCCAATTATGCAGGATCCTCCAAGCATAGGAGTGGGACATGTGTTCCAGATGCCTTTCAACAAATGTTGAATTATTTTTCTTTTCATAATAAATTCCCAAGTTGAATTGACTGAAAACTTTAAATTTTGAAGTCCCATCAAGAATCCTATCCCATGCACTCCCATACATAGAGCTGACTACTGAGCAAGTGATTTGGGATTTGCTGATCATTTTTTGGACTTTATGGCTTTGCCTCCATTCCATAACTCCATAAATAAACCCAGTTTATGATACTCACAAACTTTAATTATTATTCTTTAAATTGTATCATATATCTTTAAAATGTGTTGATAAAGAGATCATGATTTGCTTCTTGACTATACTTTTTATATTAAATATACACAAAAATAACTTATTTTCCTTCTTTAACTCTATGTTTCTTATTTTTTCTTTATGTTTCGTATACTTGTCTTAATTAATTAATTTCTCATGCAATTTCCAAGCCATGTTTCTTTCTTTAAGAAAATATATAAAAACTACATGACAGTTATAAATTACTAATTTATAAATCTAAGAAAATTCTACACAAATATTGATTGTGTTTTTGATTACTAGTTCGTGTTCACTATAAAAAAAAATTGGAATTTGGCAGGTGACCATTTCAAAATCCGCGCCATATAGGCATAGGTATTGACACCCTTGTGGAACGATTTGAGGAAAGTGACGTCATGATCCTTGTTATTTTGGTGATTTTGTTTAAGAACGGTTAAACCGTTCCTAGTTGAGGTCCAAAAAATTCATTTCCAACACCATTCATAAGACCGGTGCTAATGTGTAATGGTTTGAAGTTGAACTATATTTGAATACTATATATGAAATTAGAGACGGACGGTAACTTATGAATGTTCCTAAATGTAAGACAAATAATGTCCAAAAAATGACAGTTAGTAAATGTACTCCAAAAAGAGGTTCAATTAAGAACGGTCTGGTAAGCAGTAGGAATAGTAAGCCAAAAATCGTGCCTAAGTATGAGTTTTTTAAAGACGGTGTGTGTTACAGGGACCGTGTCTATCGTTCCAAATGGATTACAACGGCTATAACTTAACGGATATAAAATTGTGCCTAACTATGTTTCAAGGACCATTCCAGATAGTGAAATAACGACTAATTTTTAATGGTTAGATAACTGTGCCAGGGATCGTTCCAAAGCCCCGCTCTAAATATCCCTATATATATGTTCCTCTCTTTTCTTTTAATTTCACTATCTTCTTCCTTCTCCGTATATTGTCTTTATTTCCTCATTCTTTCTCGATTTTTCTTCATACTCTCGTTTTGTTCATCTATCTCAAATTTTGGTTGATTTTTGAAGTTATTTTGATCATGTAACAACTTTTACCATTTATTTGTGAGTTCGTTATATTTATTGTACGTAGCTTTTTCAATTAAATTTAATATTATAATAATTATATGTATATATATATGTGGGTGTGTGTTTGTAGGACTCATCATATTAGGACAGTTGAGAAGATGGATGTATGAGAAGAACCTGTCGAAGAGCGCGAGTCTTACTCCCAAGTTTGAGATGGTGTGCTGCATTTATAAAATGATCCAAGTCTCAACATGCATATATGGATGGTGTGAAAATTAAGTGTCCTTGTCGGAAGTGTAACAATGAAGTTTTCAAAACTCCGAACAAGGTAAATTTTGACTTGTATATGAAAGGTTTTATGCTAGAGTACTATAATTAGACTTCACATGCTGAGGATAGGGTGTAGGAGTACTTTGAGGCCGTCACGGTGCCCCCTTTGTAGGACGAGCAAAACTCCCCTGCTCTTGCCAGTACACACTAGGGTGATGTAGCGTAGATGGATTGGGCATAGAGGATGGTTTTTGATGCTGCCTGACCGGCTTTCTAGTCTTTATCTTATAACCAGGATGGTGCGCTTGATGATGGTACGAGGTCGTGTCCTACTAATGTTAGGCCTAGTTCATATTACAATGGGGGGCCCTATGATTGTGTGTCTGGGCTGCAGACTGATTTCATGATGTAGTGCATGGTACCGAGTAACTATTGTGGAATCACGCAACTCAATTAGGGGTTGTTGCTAAGTTGGTGGATATCAAAGTAGATGACCATATTTCTAAGTGAATATATGATCGAATATTCCAATAGGCTGATCATATATTATACGCAAACCACACAACTGCCCTTCGACTAAATACGGAGAAGTTGATAAAAAGCTTGGGTTTACCTATGGAGAAGATTCATGCATGTAGAAATGATTGTTTGTTGTATTGGAATGATGATATTGATCTGGACTACTGCAAGTTTTATAGACGAGCTAGGTACAAGCCAACAAAGGACGAAATCCTAACCACAAGAAGATCCCATATGCCATTCTTAGATCTGCCGCATACCCCTCTCCTGCAGAGGTTGTATGCTTCAAAAGCAACTATAGAGCAAATGACATAGCATACCAACTACCAGATGGGCGATGGATCCATGTGCCACCCGACTGATGTAGAGGCATGGAGGTATTTTGACCGGACATACCCTGATTTTGTAGTGGAGCTACATAATGTTAGGCTGGGTTTGTGCATGGATGGGTTCGCACAGCATGTGCAGTACAATCACACATACTCTTATCGTTATACTTACACCGTATAATCTCCCATTTGGAATGTGCATGAGTTCTGAGTATATATTCCTGGATGGTGATCCCTGGCCCTTCAAATCTGAAACGTCTCATCGAGGTTTATCTGGAGCCACTGATTGAGGAGTTGTAGAATTTGTGGCACGTGGATGTACTAAAGCACGATAGTGCGAAGGATGAGACATTCACGATTCTATGCAGAAGGGCCATGATTATCACATATTCATGCAGAAGTTGATCTCGATTGATCCGTGAAATGCTTCCTAACTCTATGTGGAGTGCTCTGACAGAGGTCAGCCTTCTATTCCATATTCTATGTTCGACAATGTTAGATGTCAACAATGTACAAGAATTAGAAGCTACTGTCGCGACCATCTTATGCAACCTCGAAAAATATTTCCGCCATCTTTCTTCTACTCGATAGAGCACCTAATTGCTCACTTTCCATACAAAGTGCATGTGCAAGGGCCTGTACAATACAGATGGATGTATTCATTTGAGAGGTAAGTATACAAGTTACTCTTTTTTTGTGCCCATATTTTGTTGAAGTGTCATATATTAGTTTATAATAATCTTTCGTTTATTTGATTTCTTTGAGGCTTGAAAATGAAGGTTACAAATAAAGCACATGTGGAGGAGTTAATTGTTGATGCTTACCTTGTAGAAGAAATGATCTGTTTAGTTCTCTGTACTTTGAGCCGCATGTTCTTTGCAAACGGAACATACCACGTAGAAATGACGATCTGGCCATGAACGACACTTGTATCCAACAGTCTATTTTCAACTCCCCTGGACGAGCTAGTGGCGCCTCAAAGAAGAGATGGCTCAGTGGATCAAAATGTCACATAATCAAGATGCACATATTGATCAACTGTGAAGTAGTCATGCCATACTACGAGTAAGTGTAAACTTACCAATATAGTTTATTGATATTGTGGTAATTGTAGCCTAGCTATTGATATGTATGTGAATGGGTCGTTCCTGAATGAGCTTTACGAGAAGTACCACCCGGAAACCCCATTATTGAGGAGTTAGTAGCTATTCAATTCAAAGATTGGTTTAAACGTCGTGTAAGTTGTCTCTTATAAATTGTGCATGTTGAATTATACATATAACAACTATAATTTGTGACCATACAGGTGAAGACCGACTTACCTTACACAGACAACGAGCTCCTGAAGTTGCATTATTGGGGTCCGTCTGCTGAGGTCACTACATTCTCATGTTACTTTGCAGATGGTTATAATTTCCACACTGAAACTCACAGTGTAGGCAGGTCCACTATGAATTATGGGGTGTGTGTTAAAAGCTCCTCAAATACAAACATAAATAGTGACTTTGTGGATTATCAAAGAGATAATTCAGTTTGATTACCCACTTAATCTAAATATGCAGATCGTCCCTTTGAAAATCTGAATCCGTCCCTTAATTTTTGTAAATTCTGATTGCAGAAGAATTTTGGTTAAAAAAACATAACTAGGCGAAAACACGGCCTTGGAGGTAGAACACAACCTAGGAGTGTTCTGTTATGTTCATCCATTAAAGAACACTACCGTGTTACACAAAACGATTTTGACGTGTAGCTTTTGGTTTGAATTCAGAATGTGTTCATTTGGAGAACACATTCATGTCACAAAGTAAAGAAGGTACATAATGACAATAATCCCTACAAACTAAGCTATGTGTCGGTCACATGACCATTTTTCTAGCCACATTTTTGTTAGAAAATGGTTAGAGGGTTCGATTTGCAACAAAAACAAAATTTTAGATATGCTAACATTTAGAAATGAACATTAGGAACTAAAATATTTTAAACACAAATTTGATGGACCAACTATATTATTTACCCTTTATATTACTACTTCTTATTTATTATTGAAAGTACTAATGCCTTTTTCGCAATAGGAATAAACATTTAAGGAGATTCTCACTTTTATATATTAAATGATAATCAAAAGCTGAACTTATTAATATTATATTACCTCCAGTATATTACGGGGAGAAAAAAAAAGTACGTAAAAATACAATCTAAATATAATTATCTAGTATTAATATTAAAAAATAAAATTAGTTAGAAGTTACTCATATTAAAATTTTCAAAAGCACTTCTAAATTAATAAGATTGATAACTTTTACTTAAAATTTTATGATACTTATTCATTAACTTTTTTATAAGTTTAGATTAGTACTTTACATATTATTCAGATGCTATTTAATTTTAAATTTTATTGTGTCCTAGTAAATTATTTTTTTAAGTATTTAAATATTTTTTTAATAAATTAATCATGTAGAAAATATTTGCTTATTTTTTTAATTGGATATAATTATCATTGTCTAAGGAGTTTAGAGGGATAAAATTCATTTCATCCATAACTTTTCAAACTAAATTCAAAATATCCCTGTCATTTCAATTAACTTGAAATTAGTCCCTCTCTGATTTTCAGACATTAATTTATGGCCAAATTATATTGATTTTCCTGAATTAGCCTTCTAAATTTGTACCTTAAATCATTTAGGTCCTTCACATTTTCATTTCATTTATAATACAATCCATTGCACACCAATTTGCATGTAAAAAATAATATTTTTGTCAAATGTTAGTAAATATATGTGTTTCTTTAATTTTAAGTTAATAAATTATTTAAATTATTAGGCATGTTTATATTTCACTATAACAAGTCCTCAAGTTAAAAAAAATATTTTATGCATGAATAAAATATGGATAATTTGTTATAGGCAAATGAAAATTATATACCTATTTAGTATTAAGTTGAATTTAATTTATTTAAGTATATCTATAGACCATTCTATATATAAGAGCTCTCATGCACCAAAAAGAGCAGTAAGAAATTTGTATTTTTTTAGTTTTAGTTAATAAATTATTTAAATTATTAACTATTTTTATATAACAAAATGTAGGATTTCTCATCGACGAATATGTAATTTGTGCATCTAACATATCTTGTTAAGAGTTAATTTTGAAAAAAAAAAAGAAATACATTACAATATATATTTTTTTGAAATATGATTAAAAATAAATATTCTTTATTGAGTTAAAAGTTAATTTAAAAAAATGAGTTATAAAAGAATATATATAAACATGTTACAAGAATAAATTATTCCATAAACAAATATGTCATAAAAACTAAATATATACCTTGACAAAATTATTACTCTCTTCTCCATACAAAAGTATATTTTGACAAACATAATTTCTTAAATGTAAAAGTATTTTGACAAATACTTAATTAAGTAATTGTATGAGTGAGTAGTACTCTTTATTTACTCTTTTGTTTATAGCTACTATAAGGGAGTAGTACTCATTGTTTATAGCCTTCTAAACAAAAATAGGGAGTTATAACTCCCCGCTGTACAGTTGATCTGCATTTTGACTTAATATAGAAGGGATGGGGACCCCGAAAAATTCCCCACGCCCTCGGGTGGTTTAATTTTAAAGAAAGAAAAAAGTAATGGTATGAGTGTCTTTTTACAATGGGGAACAAATACTTAAATTCATACTTTTATATATAGTATAGATATAGATTGATGAATAAGAAGGAAGAAGAAAACTAAGAATATATCATTCTCTTCAAATCTCTTTTTTTCGTAGATTTCTCTGATGATGTTGATGTAAAAAATTGTAGCGGGCGATATTTCGTATAATAACAATAGAATATAAACACAACTCTATTTCTTTTTCTCTAGCTCATTTCCTTTTTCAACACCTTCCTTTCCTGTAATGCCCACCTGTGCCTCCTTGAACCTGGACTTCTTTTTGGACCCTATTCATTTGAATCATTCTACTAGTAACCAATACATTTGAACCTGGACAGCTATCTAAGCTTCATACATAATCCCATTGAACTTGGACCGTTTTTAGGATTCATTCATTAGAGAATTTCAAGCTACTTACCATATTATTCTTAATCACTTAATAATGGAAAGTACCATTTAATATAATATACCTTTTTTTAGAATGTCAATATTTCCTTAATTTCTTTTTCCATCAGAAGCCCACCCCCTGTCCCCCTCCCCCCCAAAATTCCTGAATATCCGTAGGATATTTTGAAATCAAATCTAATTACGAGCTCTTTAGCAGCTTGTTTTGTCTTAAGGTGCTGATGGCTAAAATTTTAAAAGCCATGATAATAATTTCAAAAATGGGTTAGCCCGATTTTTGGCTCTAAATTCATTATAGAACAATAAAAAATATTGCTTTTATTTATTTTTAGCAAAAGCACAATCGCAAGGCTAACCTCACCTGCTGAGGGTCGAGATAAGATCTCTTGATTGTAATTTTAATTCGAAGTTCTTAAGAACTTTGTTGCTACTTTAGCGTTTTATTATGAGATCTGAACTTTAATGTTCATGGGTTTTTTATATTTTCGCTGTGTGTTTTATTTTATTATTTATTTCTTGTTTGAGAAATTCTCATAAGTTCTGATATTATTCCTTGCTTCAGGGCATTTCTTTATGCGCCTTAAGAAAACTTGATTTTCGTTTAGGTTTGGGTGTGCTTCATTTTGGTTCTCAAGGAGGGCTTTGATCATTATTCAGCTTCAGGGGCGCTTTGAATCTTTTTTAGCTTTGGGGCGTCTCATTTTTCACCTTAAGAAAGCCTTGATCATCATTTAGGTTTGGGGCATTCTATTATGTGCCTCAAGGAAGCTTTAGCTTCGGGGCATTTCATTATGCGCCTCAAGGAAGCCTGATTATCATCTAACTTTGGGGTGTTCAGTTTTTACGCCTCAAGGAATCTTTCACGAATATTAGTAAAAAGTTGAATTTATTACCGCTTTTTTGGCGGAATGTTTGTTGTGATGAACATTATACATGATATGTGTATTAGCTTTTATGCTTTTTATTTTAAAGTGTTACATTATCATGCATAGACAAAAATGTATTAGCTCAGGTTTAGAGCGTCAAGCTAATTACACCTAGTATTGTAGTTCGATTCATTGGAAATGTAACTAACAAAAAGCTGGAATAAGAAACAGAACACCGCACAAAGGGGGAGAGCCGGGGCAATCACTGTACCATCTCCCCCTCGAACCAAAAAAATAATTTTTATTAGGTGTTGTCCAGCCATGTTGGCCCCTCATCATGACAAAGTCATTTAAACAACGAGATTAATCTCCTAACTCACTCTCCTTTCCACTTTTTTCACATAGAATACTCATTTTCTCTCTCTCTTTTTACATAATTAAGTCCTTGATGCTTGCGACTCTTTCTTTTTTAGGCCATTGTAATTGGAAAAGCAGTCCTCGATTAAGTGTAACACAAATTTTCTTGGAATTCTTGTGCCCTTCCATAAGGTTAAAATTGACGTCGCCTTCGTCTCAGGATATTTTTCGCATATAACATAAACTCAGAATTAGAAAACTTATATATTTAATCAACATAAATCATAAGTCGCCAACCAATATATGTATCAAGTATTATATGCAAGGAGTTGTCAACATTTCCTTTACAATATTTATTCTCTACATAATGTGGTTTTCCATTTATACTATATATTTTAAGAGAAATTAACTAGTTATTTTTTTAGGAACCAATCAAGAACAATATATTTATTCTCCACTGTCACTTTCGAGTAGTTTTTCCATTTAATGTATATAAAATATTTAGAGCGTAGTTATCTTCTTCAAAATGGATGTTCAAGAAATGACTCCATTTTTTTTCTTATAACAATTGAGTCTTTATATTGAATGAACAATTGGCTAATGTATGATTATCTGTTGGGAGAATTCTATAGACTATAGGTGAATGTTTTATATGTGGACTTTGGGATTTAATTAAAAGGTGTCCAGCAAAAACGACAATCATATATAGGTGAGAGATGTCTTTTTTTATTTTATTATTATTATAAGTAAGCAATTGAAGAAAATAGTAGATGACCTTTGTATATCGGTAATTTCTAATTTGGGGACATTATAGCAAAACTATATTTTTTATTTGTTTGTGAACAATGTGACGATTCTACTAAAAATGTATATGAGTTGGATTTTCTAGATGCAAAAATCATGAGATAGGGGAGATTGATTCCTAAATCTTTTGAAAGAAGTTAAATCCATGATGAAGATAGCATATTTTTCATGACTCTTATAGTAAGTTCTTTTTGTCTTTTGTGGCCACTTCCAAAATAGCACAGCAAAAACTTTATTATCAATTTCAAAATCAAGACAATTAAGCACATATAGAGCGAGTTGATGCAAGTTGAAAAAAAAAACTTGTAGCTATTTCATAAATGATTGAAGTTTGCAAATGATCACGTACCTGCTGCCTTGCACAGTTTTTACTCCAAATCATATGGGGCAAGTTTGGGGTGACGATGCACTTGTTTATTTTGTCATTGCAGCACCTCAACTTTTAAATCTTACATCTAAGATGCTTAACCTTCACAAAATATTATATTTTAAATTATTTTTGTTGGGCTTTCCACCATATTTCGTAAACTCAAAAGAAAATCTAGTGTTATTCCACAGACGGCACAAATTTGATTGTGTGAAAAATTATAGGGGGTGATATTTTGTCTAATTACAATAGAATATAAACACAACTCTATTTTTTTTCTCCTTCTTTCTCTAGCTCCTTTCCTTCTTCAACACCTTTCTTTCCTGGAATGCCCACCTTTGCCTCCTTGAATCTGGACTTCTTTTCGAGTTCTATTCATTTGAGTCATTCTGTTAGTAATCAATATATTTGAACCTAGACAACATATAAGCTTCATACATAATCCCATTGAATTTGAACCAGTTTTTAGGTTTCATTCATTAGAGAAAATCAAGCTACTTACCATATCATTCTGAATCACTTAATAATAGAAAGTACTGTTAATGTAATACAATTTTGAGAATGTCAACATTTTCTTAATTTCTTTTTCCATCGCTCTCATATAAAATTAAGAGTAGTAGGCCGATAAACTTAGAAATTTTTCTAAGTCTATATCACGTTATCAACACAATGTTATGCTCAATCAAGATAAAATATTGAAATTCTCTATGTATAATTCTTATATCTTATTTGTTTTTTTCTACATTGACTGAGTTATTCTTATCAAGAAATGAATAATCACACTATATACATTTTTCCATCTCTTGATATGGACATATATAAATAAGAGATTCATCATAATTGATATTACTTTCAGAAGTAGGCATGTAATTCTTGATGTCATCCCATGAAGTGGATGTATTCTGTAAAATTTCATTGCCTTCTAAAGTAAGTAACGGGTTAAAGTACTTCAAAAAATATGCGAGATATTTTATACAAATTATTTGCATTGTCATCCGCAGAGGGATGATAAGTATATAACTATTGATTTTATCATCATCTGAACTGATTTGAGATAAAGTTTGATTTAAGAGTCCTGAAGCTTTTCAATTTATGTAATTATTAGGATTCGTTTGGTTCAAGCGAAAAGAAAAGAAAATTGGAAGGGGAAGGGGAAGTGAAAGGAGGAGGGGGAGGGAAATATTAATAATTTTTTTTCAAGTTGTTTGGTATGATTGGAAGGGGAGTAAATCTCAATTACTTCCTCTTGTTTGGTATGAGAAAAATAAATTGAGAAAAAAGACTAATTTTTGTAATTTTACTAAATAACCCTTCTTTTCATTTTGTATTAGAAAATAAATAAATTAATATTATATTCATTTAATTTTAGTATATCAAAAATTTAAAAACCTTATTAATAAAAATATTTTATCAAATAAGAATAAGAATATTTTTTATTAATAAAAATATTCATCAAAATGTGTATTTGTTAATTTGTTTTAAACTATTTAGTTTAAATAAAATAAAAATTCCTAACAATATTTTCAACTAACGAATTTCAAATTCAAACATCAGTGTCTTTGTCGATTCCAAAAACAATTTTGAAGGGAAATTATACATATAGATATATATGGACAATAGAATAAATAAAAAAAAACTATACTTTTTTGTCTTTTTGGCCTTGTACTTCCAGTTTTCCGCCGAATGTGGATGTGGTTTCAACTAAGGATTGAACAGAAAAATTATATCATCACAATAATGCTACTAAGTCTTGTTTTCTACTTGAGCATTTATTACTTTGAGCATTTATAGTGGGATGGGAAATTTTATGGTATTATAGGGTGTAGATTTTATGGTGTATCTCATGTGTGAAAGTTACGAATGTATCCTCAATAATTATTTAATATTACTAATATATCCATCATAGCCCCCGCTCTCGGAAAGGTTACGTCTTCGCAGAGAAACCAGTTCGAGAGTAAGCAAAAAACACCTGCAAAAATGCCATTGATGCTGAGTAGGGTTGGTGGGTGAGCTCCATAAGTGCTATGTTTCCCCACCCTTAACACTCATTTGCCCATTTCAAGTTAGCAAGGCATGACTTCCAAAGCTGAGTTCCTCTCATCCTCTTTTCCTTAGATTTGTTCTCATTTGCTTGAAAATATTTGTTCGAAAATGTGGGAGGGGAGTGAAGGGTGTGATGACTAAAGTGACGAGGTGTGGCGAGACCGTGGTAGGTGGGGTACGGCCATCACACCCCATCTTGAGATAAGGCCTCGGGCTGGGGCGTCGCCTACTACCTTGACTTGGGCGGCTCCAACCCAGCTCGAGGTGAAGCCTCAAGCTGGGGGACGCCGCCCACAAGTGTCGCTTCTCGATTCGCGTGATGTCTCCCCACCTCAAGCACTTGGTCTCTTCGTCCTATCATCAGCGAGACGATGTCCTCAGATATATAGAGGGGTATTCTCCCAATCATATAGCGGCAATTTTGAGCTTGCTTGAGTGTCATCTTTCTGATTTAGGTGACTACTTAAAGGATTCTAACGATTACGATTCGGATAAAACGGGAGGTGATGAAACTCCTTCCGATGATCAAAGGAGATTAAGTATTTGGTAGTGAGGGTGAGGAGGCAATAGGTGAGGATAACCATGATGAGATGAACGTTTCCGATGTGAGCCGGCAACCTGACGTGCGGCAACATTCTTAGTCGCGAGGAGCTTTCGCTTATTCGGCGGAGGATTGGATTGCCCTTGGCGCATAAGTTTGTTCTACCTTCTCTGGGGCAACAAATTAGGCAACCTTTAGAGGGATACTTCACCGTTTATGCTGCTTATTTCAGTAGTAGGTTTTCGATTCCCCCCCACCCTTTACTAGTCGAGGTCATTCAGAGGTACGGGCTATGCATTAGTTAGTTCACACCGAATTCATTCATGTGTATTGATGGATGGCGACGTAGACTTTGAGAGAAGGGACTTCCTTTACTTTTTCTAGTTTCCACGCCATATGGTAAGTACGTCGAGTGACTGTGTCTTCCTCCTCAACCGATGATGGGAGGTACTTTTATTTCTACCCCTGCATGCCTTGTACCATTATAGAGGGACTCACTACATCACGGAAGCCGTGGAAGGAGAAGTTTTTGTTGTTAGGGACGATGATTGGGGGTTAGTCTCAGAGTGGAGCAGTTTGCCTATTAAAATTTGTCACACCGAGGAGTTAGGTAGATTTCGTCAATTGTTTTTGTCGATGGGATTGTTTAACGATATAGTTCATATTACCCAATACTTCCCCTCTGGTATTAGTTGTTCTCCCTTGTTTTGATATTTACATATCGTTATTGTTTGGTTTCCTCACATATAAGCTTTAATTTTTCTTTCATTCATTTTCAGGTAGAAAATTGAGCATTGAGCAAAAAATTGCGTGCGAGGCCAAAAAAAAAAAAAAAATGCAGCAACCCATCAAGCGGTAGGGAGAGGTAGACCCCTGAGGTGCCGGTAGTTCGGCTGGGGTGGTCGCTCATCTTCCTCCGCTGATATTCTCAAGTTTGGTCCTCTCGAGGCATGTGTAGGTGTTCTTCTCCCCGCTCCCCGCCCCCCTCAAAAGATAGCGCAAGACGGCCCTACTAGTCTAGATTCGACCACCGTCCCACACAGTGGTATTTTCACGATAGGCGTGAATCGGGCGAAGGGCATAGTCGTATTAGGATACTGTGGACACTTCCTTGGCTTAGAACCGCACGATGAGTGTTGTAAGTGAAGATGAACTAAGGAGATTTTCTACCCTCAGTAAGGAGCAAGTGGATGAGCTATTGGCAGGGATATGGCTTGGGTATGTTATTCACGATTTCATTTTCTTTATGTTTTTTCACCCGTTTGGCTGGCTCAGTTGTTTTCTTACGGGCTCCTACCTTGTCTACACTAGTGCGGAATCGGCGAGTGCCAAACAGGAAGAGATCAATCGCTTGGAGGCTAGCTTGAAGCGTCGTTATGAATAATTCACCCGATTGGAGGGGGAGAGGAATAAGGCTTTGGAGAATGCCTTCACATGGGGGTTTTGCTTCGAGAGAGAGGCAACCACGGGTAAGAAATTTTTGGTCCGCCTCGGGTATTACTTTCATCAACAAGACAAGAGACGAGGCAGTCTTTGAGTTTCAAGCTTCTAATGAGTTCAAAACTATTGGGGCCGATAGGGTTACTCCCATCTATGAGGATGCGATCCACTCCTACTGTTGTACCCTCCATCGGACCCTTTGCGAAAAAGAGCAAGTTACAGAAGAGGACATTAGGTTTCTTGACCCGGATTTGTCGAAAGAAGATGAGGAAGTGGCTCGCAATGGAGCTCCCCATGGCCAGGGTGGCGAGGGCGATGCACAGTTATTTTCTGTAGTACTGTAGGTGTTTCATGTGTTGCGTTCCCGTCCGATACTTGAATTATTTCATGTAGCATCTAGACTTTTATGAATGCACATGGTTTGCATATTATGTTAGGTAGCTTTTGTAATCGGCTATGTTTTTGAACATTTTGCCGTGTAGTTGGCTATGTATTCGAATATTTTGTTATGTTATTGGTGCTATGTATGCGAACATTTTTCCATGTAGTTAACTATGTATTCAGATATTTTTTTATGTAATCGGCAATGTTTAAATCTCATGGAGTTTGTCATTACATTGGGTTTAGTTGTCACGTGTTGCCTCAGGGAGTGGTTTTGCTTGGGCCCCAGAGATGGTCTTTTACCAACCTCGAGGGGGGCAATTTCCTCCTGGGCGAAATTGTTGAGGGGGATCTCGAGGGGGTTTCATCTATGAGGATGCGATCCACTCCTACTGTTGTACCTCCATCGGACCCTTTGCGAAAAAGAGCAAGTTACAGAAGAGGACATTAGGTTTCTTGACCCGGATTTGTCGAAAGAAGATGAGGAAGTGGCTCGCAATGGAGCTCCCCATGGCCAGGGTGGCGAGGGCGATGCACAGTTATTTTCTGTAGTACTGTAGGTGTTTCATGTGTTGCGTTCCCGTCCGATACTTGAATTATTTCATGTAGCATCTAGACTTTTTATGAATGCACATGGTTTGCATATTATGTTAGGTAGCTTTTGTAATCGGCTATGTTTTTGAACATTTTGCCGTGTAGTTGGCTATGTATTCGAATATTTTGTTATGTTATTGGTGCTATGTATGCGAACATTTTTCCATGTAGTTAACTATGTATTCAGATTTTTTTATGTAATCGGCAATGTTTAAATCTCATGGAGTTTGTCATTACATTGGGTTTAGTTGTCACGTGTTGCCTCAGGGAGTGGTTTTGCTTGGGCCCCAGAGATGGTCTTTTACCAACCTCGAGGGGGGGCAATTTCCTCCTGGGCGAAATTGTTGAGGGGGATCTCGAGGGGGTTTCATCTATGGGGTCCCGGGGCGACTAAAGATTGCCTCTAGGGACCTCGTGAAACCTCAGAGACCTCGACCGCGAGTATATTTCAAACCACGATAGAGATAACTTCATTGCTCGTGACTTATTACAAACTTATAAAGTTCCTAGGGGACGCAGAAAAGAAATAAATCAAAGTAAAATGGGAAAGGATGTAAAGTTGGCGTCCTATTCTAGCTCCTCCATCACAAGCGTTACGGACAAAAAGAATTAGGGGGAAAACCACCTCCTACTAAAGGAACTTAAGTGTAATACTTCTCGAAGTTGGCAACGTTCTATGTGTGGAATGCTCTTCACGTCCATTTGTTGCAGCTTGTAAGCTCCCTCGTTAACAATTTCCATGACTTTGTAAGGCTCTTCCCACTTCGGGTCCAACTTCCCCACAGGACCAGAAGCCTCCGCTTTTCTCAAGACCAAATCCCCCACTTGGAAGTTTCTTGGTCTGACTCTCGCATTGTATGCCTTAGCCATTCTAGCCTTGTACATTGCGACGCGGGTCGTGGTTATTTCCCTCGCTTCATCGATGAAATCTACATTCATTCTCAGGCCTTGCACATTGGAGACAAGATCGTAGTGCTTTACTCGCCAGCTGAGTTCTCCAATTTCTATCGGCGCCACGGTTTTCGTCCTGTATGACAGACTAAAACGAGATTCCTCGGTGGAAGTCCTTGGCATCATTCGGTATGCCCACAAAACGTTGGGCAGTTCATCCACCCAAACTCCTTTGGCCAATCCCAACCCAGTCTTCAAGTGTTGGAGGATCGTTCAGTTGGTGACCTCGATTTGGCCATTTTCTTGCGGGTTACAAATTGAGGTGAAGAATTGTTTGATCACTAACCCTTTACACCATTCCTTGAGTATTTTTCTTGAGAATTGGGTTTCGTTATCAAATACTAAAGCGCGTGGGATGCCGAAACAGCACACGATGCTCTTCTAGAGGAACTTAATCACTTCTTTCTCTGTTATTTTGGTCAATGGCTCAGCTTCTACCTATTTTGTGAAGTAGACAACAGCGACGACCAAGAACTTCCTTTGTCCCGCGGCTTGTGGAATGGTCCAACTAAGTCCATTCCCCATTAGTCGAATGGGCAAGGGCTTTCGAGGAGTTGCATTAGCGCAGCTGGTTGGTGATTGATGTTTGCGTGCTCTTGGCATGCACGACAATATTTTGCCATCTCTAGGGTATCTTGGAGCATTGTTGGCCAAAAGAAATCTTGCCTCACAACTTTTGCTGCTAAGGCCTTTCCCTCGAGGTCGTTTTCACAAATTCCCTCGTGAGTCTCTCGCAAACCGTAATTTTCTTCCTTGGGAATTAGGAATTAAGAGAGGTTGTGAAAAGCCATGCTTGTATAGTTCTCCATCAACCAACACGAAATGAGCCGTTTTGACTCTTAAAGCTCTCGTCTCCTTTGGGTTGTCGGGGGTGGTCCCTTGAGTGACGAATTTTTTTACAATGTCTTCTTTTAAGCTTGGAGACGTTGGGTCTGCTCAAATAACTTCTACCTATTGCTCCACTGTCGCCCTATCTGATGAGAGAAAGGTGATTCTCCTGCTTCAGATAGCCACCATTGAACTTGCTAATTTATCTAGTCGATCGGCACCAACATTGTCTATTCTTGAAACTTGTACAGACGATTCTTCAAATTTATTGAGCATTTCTTTCGCCTTCAAGAGATACTAAACCATTTTCTCTTCTCGAGGCTCATAGGAGCCTTAGATTTGATTGACTACAAGTTGTGAGTCGCTGTAAATGACAATCTTTCTTGCTCCGGGGGCTATTGCTAATTCCCTTCCACCAGGAATGCCTCATATTCAGCCTCATTGTTCGACATAGGGAACTCAAATTTTATGGCCAAATGAAATTTCTTCCATCTCGTTGGAGCTGATACTATGGACTTACATGGGGGTTTGCCATTTACAGTTTTCCTAGACTTGCCCCGCATACCCACTCATTTCCCTGGCTGTTCGAGCCAGTGCATTTCTCGTGTTAGCCGAATCTCCTCTTGCTGGGCCTAGTTATATCACGGCAATAACACCTATGGTAGGGAGGTTGTTGTCATTCGGGGTTTGCGGGAGAGTTGAAATTTGTGGCTGGAGACTCGGTCCTTGTTCAGATCTTGCCCCTCCAGTGTGCTGATTGACGTACACTCTTAAGTGACCACATTGAATTAGCTTCTCAATTTCATTTTTTAGATGATGACATTCCTATGTTGTGTGTCCTCTGTCGTGGTGCAAATAGCAATATTTATCAGACTTGAGCTTCCTAGGGTTATCTTTCATCTTCCTTGGTCATTGGTTGGTCAAACCTTGTTGCTCTGCTACGACTAGTATTTCGCCTCTAAAGGCGTTCAGGGGGGTATAATGCATGAAGTCCGTGGGAGATAAGTGATTGATTTCCTCCTTCCTTTTCGGTTCTTTCTCTTCATCTTTGCATTTCCTCTTAGCGGCAATGTAAGGGTCCAAGGCATTAGACTCCTCCATCCGAATATATTTTTGCGATCGCATGAGTAAGTCTTCCAGAGTGCTAGGAGATTTCCCCGCTATAGACTCCTTGGATCTTCTTGAGAGCAAGTTTTGTTGAATGATGCTAGCCAGCAACTCATGGTTAACGTAGGCACTTCGTGCACAACTTCCACAAATCTTTGCACATAGTCTCTTAAGAGCTCGTTCTCCTTCTGGTGTATGGTGAACAAGAAGGTGGCCGTTTTTGGGATTCTTTTATTCATAGAGAAATTATGCAAGAAATGCCGCGTCAACTACTCGAGACTGAAAATAGTTCCAGCAGGCAGTTGGTTGAACCATGTTAAAGCACGCTTGGAGAGCGCAGTGCGGAATACCTTGTAGTAAGCGAAATCACTTAAATCACACTAGTCGATTTTGGCATAAAATTTGTCCAAGTGTTCCTGTGGGTCTCCTGTTCCATCATACTCCAATAGATTTGAAACCTTAACACTTGTTGGAAGCGCTTAAACCAGTATGGCGGGACAAAAATGCTACGTCTTGGGGGAGGGGGCAACGACCAGTGGCAGATAGTGATCCTTAACTCCCCTAGACGGTAGGGGGCGCGGGTTGTCTTGATTGGGGGAGAGTTTGCTCTTATGCAACCTCTGGTCGAGAGACTCTGCTCTCACCTCTTCCTACCTCGGCTCCTCCTCCTCGGGAGCCGAGGATAATTCTCTACTTCGAAGAGAGAAGAATGGAGCGGGTTCGTGGACTGATTTGCGGCAAATTGGGCTACAACTTATGCTGCCGCCCATGTGGACGCATCTTGAATCAAGGCCAATAAGATTTCTTGCATTAGCTGTATTATCGGTTCCTGAGGGGAGCGGCTGGAGGGGTGCTTTTCCATGGGAAGGGGTGGAGATTGTTCACGATGTGGAGGGACCTCTCATTGAAAGCGGCTTGCTTTTGGGGTGGGGGGCTCCCACGAGGTGGTGACTGTTCGCAAGGCGGACCTTGTCCCACTCCATTCATTTGTGCTTCACAAGCGGGGTCCACCCTGGGAACGTCACGGGCTGGAGACCTAGTTTGCATACTCAATGTCGAAGTAATAGTTTTCCACAGACGGCGCCAATGATGTGGATGTGGTTTTGACTAAGGATTGAATGGAAAAATTACCTCGACACAATAATGCTACTAAGTCTTGTTTTTCCACTTAGTGAGAGAATTTTTTAACTGTATGATATGTCAAATTAGGAATAGTAACTTGCAATAAAAAATATTATTTATGTATTTATAGTGGGATGGGGAATTTTATGGTGTTGTAGGGTGTAGGTTTTATGGTGTATCCCTTGTGTGAAAGTTACGAATGTACCTTCAATAATTGTTTAATATTACTAATATATCCATTACTGCCCAATTTTGGATGGAAACAAAATTAGACTCTAGAGGGATTTCATATACATCGAGTTTTACTTCACATCCGTCTCTTTCCCCTAACCAAACACCAAGTTATCTCTTACACATTCATTTTTACTTCCACTTCTCTTATACTCTTAGTTTTTACCCCAGCCAAGCATACTGAAGTCTTAATTTATTTGACATCATGGCGTATTGTGATTTGTTTTTGGCTAACTTGATGTAAATTTAATTAACTTACCTCAATTACATAGTTATCATTCATATGCCTACATACATGAGTTTCGAATGTCTTCTTAGCTTATTTATAAAAGGATAATTAAACTCACTCCCTAAGATTTGGTGTAATTACATGTAAATATCCTATAGTTTTGAAAAATTACATTTAACACCCTTGAGGTTTGCTTCCGTCTAACAAATAGGTCCCTCTATTAGTAAAAAAATCACTAAATTTGTTGATAAAAACAAAAAAACTTGAATGAAAATTGATATTTACCATTGATTGACTTATTATTGATTTATTGTAGGCCAAATACATTTTTAACAACTAAATTACCCTTATAACGGGTAAAATATACTTCCTTACATGCATTAATGTAGATGTATAGGGCTAATTTGATTATAAAAATATTTATTTGACCTGTAGTAAATTAACAATAATTTAATCGAAGGTAAATATAGATTATTATCCATTTTTTATTAATATCAACAAATTTCCTTAATTTTGACTAACAAATTGACTTATTTGTTAGACGGAAGTAAACCTCAGGTATATTAGATATAATTTTTCATATCATAGGAAATCTACTTGTAATTATTCCAAACTTCAGAAGAGTGTAATTATTCCATTTTATAAATGATTCAAATTACTCTGAAACATATAATGATCTAAAAATAATACTTTATTAATCAAAATCAAATAATATCTTACTAATATGAGAAACTCATAAACTTAACTTTACTCTAAAAATATAGCTATATGGAGTTTTTAAAAGTTTAATTCCTCCAGTTTTAATCTATAGTATTATATCCACTAAAAAAAATTTGAACTATCGCTACATTATAAATGATCACGACTTAAAAATCGTGATATATTAATACTATTAACTATTATAGTTTATAAATTTAAGTTTAAATCCTATTAAAACCAATATCACAACTCTAAATCCTAAAAAACCAATCTCACTCCTCATTTTTCAATTCTCCATCACCACCAGTCAACTCGTTTTTCTTCTCCTCCAATTTTCAAATCTACCCCTAATCCCAAATCCATCTACCAGCACAATCAACGAGGAAAGCAGTAGCAACGGCGCGGATCCTAGCCCCAAACCAATGTCTGCAAGCCCCAATCGATCTACCAACTCCAACGAGGAAGGCGATTGTTGTGTTTCGGCCAAGCAAGAGGCTCGAACAGGTTTGCCATTTCTTCTCATATATTCTTGGTCTCACGGTGGCTTGCCAGGAGGGAGGAGAGATGTGTTTGAGCATTGACGAGATGTAGGTTGCGGGTTGTGATGATATTATATATGTCTTCATCTTGCCGTAGCGGGGGGCCTTGATTCATTGTCTCATCCGCAAATATATGAGGATTTGGGAAGGGATTTGCTGAAGCTCTTTGTCCTTCGTCCGACAGATAAAGGAAGTGGGGGGAGCGTAGAACCAAATAATGTAATACTCTCAATACTCATCTTTCCTACTACAAAAGCTGCAGCTTTAATCAAATCCTCCGCCCCTCTTGAAATCACACCAAATTTTGACCAATCTCCACTGTAGCTGATGAATAAAGAGTGGGTTGTTTTTTAAAAATATTTGGTTGACATTAAACTTTTTTTTATATAATTAATATCTGCCCCACTATCTATAAGTGCAATAAATGTCTTTTTGAAATTATTATTTATTAATAAATTAATTTGGCATACTACTTTTGACTAGAAACAATTTCTAATATGTACAAAATTATCCTCACATTTTTCTTTATAGTATTCTTATCAATTTCTAACATTTCTATCACAGTAGTAAGGGATTGCTAACGTTTCTTAATATTCCTTATTTCTTCTTTTAATTTTTCTATTTCTATCTTCAGATCTTCTAAAGTAGAGCGGTTATCTCTAACCGTATGTTTTTCGTTAAACAACCTCTTAATCTCAGCAATTGTACAAGGTTCAAAGGGCTTACTAGCAATCCTTTCATAAACTAAGTTTGACTCATATATTGAGGCTTTATTATTATCTATTTTACTCATAACGATATCCCTAATTTCAGGGTTTTCAATTTCTTTAAGCAACTTGATAATATGATTATCAATGAGAACATTTATCTTTCCCAACTCTTTGAATTTAGCCATTAATTCATAAAATTCTTGAGGTGAATTTTCCTCAATTTTTCCCTATTTACCTGAACAAGGGGGCTCTTTTTCTTCCAATTCAAAAGAAGTTGATGAATATATAGAATTTTTTTTCGATATTTTTAAACTCATCTTGAAAGTCAGATTTTTCCCCATATTGTCCTTCTGATTGAGAGGATTCTTTTTTTTTTTTCAAAAATATTTTTTTTCAATCTTTTAGTTTTTATAATTCGGTATCTATTTGCAAGGTGGTCCATTTCGCCAAATATGTAACACCTCCTTATTTTCTTTGTAATATTTTCTTAGATAAGTCATTTTCCTTATTCATTTTCTTGATTTTCTCTTTTTATGCCTCTTTAATCTATTTTCCGGAGTTCTAACTTAGGAATTTTTGGTATATGGGATGATTTCATTTTTATCTCAAATTGAGTACAAAATTGTCCCAATTGACTTTTTTCTGTTAAATTTTGTCTTTTAATTTGTTGGTTTAATTTGATTTCATTACATAAATATTCGCCTAAGTGCTTTCAATATTACTCATAATGGGTACTTCCTTTCAGTGTTCCGAAAACTCTATTTCACTCCATTTTATTTGCCTTCTAGTGTTAATTATGGAATTATGTAGTTTTGTCTCAAGAAATATGACATGTTCTAAAATTTATATCTTGTATTCTACATTTAGGATTAAGTGTCTGAAGAAGTTTATAGTATATTCCATAGTATGCTCATATTAATTCAAATTCAAGTGCATAATTATACCCATGTGTCTTTACAATCAATGTTATCAAGTATATTAACATCAATTAATGCTCAAATTTATTTAGAAGAAAAATACTAGATTTTATTTTCACTTACTGGAAACTAATTTCTCAAAAAATACTCAAATTTATTTACTAGAGAAATACTAGATTTTATTTTCATATAATATGCAGCAACATCTGAAAATGTGCATATCATAATTGAAGTACTAACATACATAGGACTACGTTAGGGCGATCGATGGAACTTTGACTCCAACGTCGGTCCCATATAGACACCAAAATCGATATCATTCACGTCAAAATCATTTCGCATAGTCTTACTTATCATATGTGATTTTGATATGGTATTCACATACGTGTATGCGGGTTGGGAGGACAATGCTAACATCGCACTTGTTTTACACCATGCCATATCACAGGACGCCTCATTCCCTCTTTCTCCTATTGGTGAGTAAATTAAAAAATATTTTTTTGACTTCAATAAAATACTTGCAGGCCATCATAATAAAATATCATTTTTTAAGGCTAAATTCCATTTTACCCCCTGTGTGTTGTTTATTTAGCAAAAAAACCTCATGTGATTTGAAAATAGGCAAAAAGCCCCATCGTATTTTATAAACCCCTGCTAAAAAATCCCTTGCCGTTAGGATTTAATGGAGAGTGCACTGCACGCACGAGTGGTGCGACTGGGGGTCTGTTTTGGCATCCTAGCATGATTTTTTGGTACCATTATGACTAAAATGCCCCTATATAATTATATAATAGTGTTTGGCCAATTTTGACTTGTTTTAACTTGTTTTGAGTATTTTCTTTTCATTTTCGTTCTCTAAAAAATTAAAAAATTCTTTTAAATATATTTTGTTTAAATATACGGAAAAAAATTATATGATTTTTAATATTTAATAATTAAAATTAAATTATAATAAAAAATTTAAATTTCTCAACAAATATGAATACTAATTAATTATAGAAATTATACAATTAACAAATTTAAATATTATCTACTTAAAAATATTAAATAAATTATATGAAAATTTATTATATTATAAAAATTATACATTATTATTTTTTATCCTAATATTTTTGTTTTGTTTTTAACTTATTTTTAATATTTTTTTCATTTATCTCTCTAAACAGTTAATTTTTTTAAATATATTTATTTAAAAATACGAAATATTATTTAAAATTTTTATTATTTAATAGTTTAAATTAAAAGAATTAAAATAAAATCACAATATACAATTTAAATATATTAAATGAAATATAAAAATTATACATTATCAATTAATTTAAGTATTATATAATTAAAAGATATTAAATAAATTATATTTAAATTATTTTAAATTTTTAAAAATATATTTATATTAAATATGAAATACCAAATAAATTACAGTAGAAAAAATAATAAATTAAAATTTTTTTATCAAATTTTGTTACGTACATGAATATAAATTTTAAATAATTGTAATAAATTATAATTTATAAATTAAGTTAAATTAATAAATTATAATATCTAATAATTATTATAATTATCTAAAATTATTTTTAATTAATTAAAAAGTATATTTAATAATTAATTAATTAAAAAAAACTGGGGGCGACGGGACGGTCGCCGCCCCCACACAGGTCGCCCTCGCCCTCGCCCTCTTTCTTCTCCCTGGGCGACGTCGCCTAGTTTTTTTCTTCTCCCTGGGTGACGTTGTCGTCCCCCTCTTTCTTCTTATTTGGGCAACAGTCTCTTTGTTGTTGGATGATGTCGTTGTCGCTCAGATAGGGGCAGGCGGCGGAGGGCGTGGGGAGGGGTAGGCGGTGGGGGGAGGCAATGGGTTGGGGGTAGGGTTTTCTTTTCTTTTTTCTTTTTTAATTTATATATAAATTATTTTTTATAAATTTTAATTATTTATATATAATATAAACATAAGGGCATAACGGTCAAACAACATAAAAATTTAACGTCGTTAAGCCTCAGTCAAGAAAAGGGAGTGTATGTTGAATTAAAAAAACACAAGGGGGTATTTTGCTTATTTTTAAATCAGAGGGGGATTTTTTATTGAATTTTTAAAACACATAATTTTTTTTTTTGCAATTTAGCCTTTTTTAAAATCTCAAATATCACGTGCCCCAAGTAGTATATACATAAAATTTAATTGGCACCTCCATATGTATAATTATAAGTTTGGGACTTTATATTTAAATATGTAAGAAGCTATGCATTTACTGAGATTAAGACTTTTATAAATAATAATTCAATTTAAAAAATTAGAAATATTTAAACATAATATAAGATAAGTTGTAAATAATATATATTATTATCTTTTATTAATCATATAATTGCCTAAGTTATATATAAAAAGTATTTGTACAGGTGGAATTTTATTATATATTAATACTATAAAGTATAATACAACTAAGTCAATGAAAAATAGAAGATAACAAACAACTTTTATACATGCTTTTTATATATGTATACACCACTATTCATGATTCAATATAAATAATATTTTATGCAACCTGGAAATAAATTCAAACATTAACAACATATCTCAATCTATTCTACTATATCTTAAAAAATAAAATCCAAACATAGTGACAATTTTTGATTGTTGATGTCAAGCAAGTTAGCTCTGGCCATGGGCCAATCTAGGTGGTCTTGACGGTCACCGTTCCTGTAGTACTCGGCCAAATCTAGAATCTTCATTTCAAGTTGAGTGGCCTCCCATATATAACACTTTGTGTGTGTATGTTAAATGGAGTAAAAATTGAAATAGACTTTGCAAAAAAAAAATTCGATCCGCTTTCTATGGTTTTTTGAATTTTACTCACAGCTCTCTGGGGCAGAAGCATTGTACTTCAATCACTATATGGTTGGAACTTTATTACACTACCGCTTTTGATGCTATTTGTGCAGAGACGTCTTTTCAATTACCGTGAAAGATAATATTGATTTACTATAAATTTAAATTATAGTCATATATATATATTATTATATATATATATATATATATATATATTATATATATATTATATATATATATTTGTAGTGACTGTGGCTATAAACAACGTTCTATCAGTAATCAAGTCTCTCGATCCTACGTGAGAGCGAAGCCTAACAGAGTTTATAATTCAATCAAACACAAAAAAATTCTAATATCTATGTAATTTTTTTAATTTACATAAAGCAGTGACAACATAAATAAAAGTACCAAATTAAAAAAAAAATATATAAATGAAGTGAGTTTTCTAGTTCATATAATATTTTTATATACACTATATGTATACAAATATTACGTTTATTTATCTTATTTAAAAAATAAATTTTATACATATACCATAAATGTATTATATGCATTAAAATTTAAAATAAAAATTTTTACTAAAAAAATAAGGGATGAACATGTATCTTGCAAAACAACATTTCTCATTTTGGGATAAACTCAAATCTGGGACAAAAAAATAATAAAAGAAAATACATGAGTACTTTTGCAAAAGTACTAAAATTTGTAAAATCCCTAAAAATGCGTTTTGTGTCTTCCCACAATTTTGCCCAAACCCCACATTCGTTTCTGAAACCCATTTCCCCCCTCCACATCCCACGCCACAAACCCCATAAAAAAAAAACTCCCAACAGCAATGATACGCCTCCCTCCCCGGGACAATTGGCGGCACCGACAGAATCTCCGTACTGGTAAAAGCCCTCTTGTGAGTCTCACACCTCAAACAACACCCCACGTAAGCCCTCGAGTACTCGTACAGATTGTAACAGTACGAGCACGCTGTCCAGAAACTACCCGACCAACCGGAACTCCTGCCATCATCTTCTTGTCCACTTTCACCATGGACAGATGGATAAACTTTTTCACAATGGTATGTTCACTTTTTGTCATTTATCTTTCTTGTTCATAAAGACTTTTTTTTTCTTTTTCTTTTTCATTTTTTTCCTTCCTGGGATCTTGATGTTTATTTGTTGCACTGTTGTTAATGCCTGTAATTTTAGGTTTTGGATTTAGGGAATAAATGATTCATTGTTGTGTTACTTTCTGCTTTGTTGATATGATTCAGTGGTCTGATTATAAACCCAAATTGGGGCAAAAAGATAATAAAAGAAAATACTCTCACCAAACCCCACCATCAAACCCTCTAACATTCATTTTCATTTTCATCTGTTCACTTCTCAGAGGAAAAAAATCAAGAAAAGTTGGTGGGGTTCGTAGTGGTACGGCGAATGTGATGGTGTCCCTGTGCACTACCGCACACGTGGGAGAAGCTGGGATGGATGTGGCCACAAATCCAAGAAAGTAAAACCCCGCTGGTAAAAACCCTCAAATCACCTTTTTCTCTTACCATCAAACCCCACCCACTCTCACATGGTTTCACCCTCTCACTTCATTTCTTTTTTCTTGTGTTCGTTTCTCACAAAAAAAAAAAAAAAAAAAACCAAAGGAAGAAAACCAAGAAAAGCAGGGGGGAGAGACAGCGAGAGAAGGAGGCCTCAAATTATGGTATTGCAAAATGGTACTGCTATTTGAACAATCCTTCTTGGCCCGATCCAGTGATCCAGAATCAGGTCCGACTTTCACCATGCCGCAACATCAGATCGATTTTTGCCCATGGAAATCATGCCCCTATGCTGAAACCCTCCGGTAAGATAACAATGATCACATTAAAATTTTAGATATATGCAAATAATAGCTTCATTTATGTAATATATGATTTTTATCACAAATTAAAATGCTACTTACTCTGTTGTGTAGTCGAATGATGCATGCCAGTTATAGCTGAATGTAGGTAATTTGGTGATATCTCTAAGTCGTAAAGTATCTTAGCATTTTAGAGGATAATTGATGATTTTGATTTTCTGAGTGAAATAATGGCAATATACTAAAATTGCCTACAATGGTAGACATACTATCCGCATATGCTTTTACTATTCCTTTCTCAAATCATGATATGCCAGTTGCTATGTAAAATATTGAACTTATGTACATGAGCATGCAATTGCAAACTCTGGGATTTTGGCATCTGACTATGTGGACGAATGAGTAAAAATCTCTGGTCCGTCAATGTGAGATGGGATGTTAGATACTACGTTTAGGATGTTCTATACAGTTAAAGTGATGAGCTTATGCTCAAGTGTTGTTTCATTTGGTAATTTACGGAGTTGTTTAGCTCTATGAGTACATGAATCATGAATGATTATGCTAACTCAAGATTGGTTTATGATCAGCTACACCCAAAACTCTTCTATTGCATTTTCTCTCTAAAATATGCGACTGTAATAGATCTGAAACTTTGAAATAATTAAGCAGGCTCTTCACTTTGAGAATTTGAGTTAATTGGGGTTTAGGCCTTGAACTGGCATCCATTTGTCTATGACTGTATCATCTAGAATGGTACCATGATGCCAATCTGGATCACCATGAACTCTGCGCTTCCTGTTTTGATCATGTCTCATTACTTTGTGCTGACTTGTATTGAACTACTGTAGCTCTTTGAGGATCTTGGGGATCTTCAATACATTATTCAATTTCTATACGTAGTTGATCGTCATCTTGCAATGTAATAAAAACTGTTGGAGGTTTTTACACTGGTTTTACTCAATGCATGCTTAAAACTCGGCTACATATTGGACAGTTGGTGAAGGATACATCAAGTAAACTTAAGCAAGCTAGTGAAACATACTATCAAGTTGAAGTCAGTGTCATTTTTTCTCTTTGCTTAATAGATGATCCGACAGTTGTGTTTTATCATATTTCATCTATTCTCCCTATTTTAACAAGTTTATTTGTCATGATTGCCTGCAATTTTGGTGTCCCAGAAATATTGGAATCTCTTGAAACTAAAACAATGCAAATATACTTTATTTTTATTTTTTTGTTGTTTAAAATTTATGAGGCAATAAAATAATGTTTGAACTTTTTCCCGTACCAATCTCTAGTCACTGCTAGATGGTCTAATTTCCTTCCTGTTCCCTGCAGACAAGGAAGAACATTACACATGCCAAACTTGCGAAAGACTTTCAGGCAGACTTTCAAGTATGCTTAAAGGGAGACAACGTATACAACTTTTGTTCCTCAAGCATCTTCCTTCTAGGTAATATATTCTATGGGATATGATGTTATCTATATGAGTTTAACTTTGGGACTTTCTTCTCGTTGTGATTTTGGTAATGGCTAAACTATAGACAACATTTCATAGTTTGTGAAATTTGTATTGACTGGAGGACCATTTACGTAATTTGATACCACTTTCTATGTTTATCTATATTGATGGGCTGTGGCTTAGATTTTGAAACGACTATCTCCTGCAGCTACTCTACTCAGCTGGCGATGCAGATATAAGTGCACATAAGAGTCCAGAATGGTGAGCTCGTTTTGTGAATCTAGGAGGTACACCAATTTAGGAATTTTAGTGTTTGTGGTAAATATAATCTGAAAATGACAAACAGATAATAAACCCGTCTTTTCATGAACAGGCCATTGTAAATAAGATTTAGCATGAAATAAAAATGAGGCTTCACAGTAATATTTGCGGACTATACCCTAGAGCTTGTAAATTTGTTAAAGTATTCCTATTTGTGGTTTCTCATCTAACATATGTTTTGGTACGCATCACATGTGCAACTTCTTAAATTTCTCCTTGTCCTGTTCCCCTCTAATTTATAGTTCTCTCCTTTTCTCTTGGGGTGGGGTGGGGATGGGATTAGTATGTTTGCAAATTAGTAATATAAACAACTATATACTGTTTAATAATCTACCATGTCCTTCTAACTGGAATTGTTCATGAATAGCTCATTCATTGTGATTCTCAGGATTCATTTGTGTTTGATTGTAGTTGAGGGTTGTATTAGAACATGTTCACTTGTGGGAGACAGTAACTCTTTTTGAAGTTGCAACAGTCCTGGCTTTCTATTTGTGTTTATTAAGAATTTGTCACATTTCTTGGTTGCTATATGAAAAATTCTATGTGTAAGTATTGAATTGCCATCATATACTGTTTATCATTTGTCCTCCACCGTTTTGTATTGTTGGGTTCTTATTGAGAACCCATTCATTAGATCATTGGTAGTGCTAGATGTTCTTTTGAGCGGATGGGTGGGTTGGTCCTCCTCCTACATTTATCATTTTAATGCTCTTCAAGGGTTCATGGAGTATAATTCAAACTCATATTTGGGCATGGAGATTGGTGGTAGTGAGTTAAGCACTAGTAGCACAGTGACATTGGGAGGAGAATATATGCAACATAAGTACTGTCAAAATCTGTTAGGTACTGTTGTGGACTTGCCATGCTAGCGATCAACCTAACAAAGCACGATGGTTTTTTTTATAAGATTGTTACTTTAGGCTATATGTTGTGTGTACAAAATGATTGATGCTCTTCTTAGTTGTATGATGGCCTAATAAGTTAATGATTGATGGTTGGTTAAGGCATCATTTTATCAACTACTTGCCACATCTAATGCATTTGATAGTGTCTGTGTTTCAATGTTTTGAATCGCATAGCTATACAAGCTTGTAAGCTCGTGTAAGGAAAGTTTCGAGGAATGGTCCAAGAAGGCAATAGAGATTGAGGAGTCTTTAAGTTCTATTTGTAATTTATTTTATTCGACACTGCCGAACGATGCACAATACCCTGATTCCTCTTGTGATCATGCAGTTTGGTTGAGGAATTTCAAATTTATCTTTGTCTTCTGTTGTCATGCATGCTGGATGGGAATGAAAGGAGTACGAGGTAGCAAAGAGGGACTTTGAAAACAACAACACAGAAACTAGAAAGTCTTCGCAAAGTGATAATGGTGGTAAAAAGTAGATCATTTTCTTGGCTCCCACTCTTCATTTCATCCATCAAGCATGTTTCTTTTTATATGTCTGTATTGTTATCTTGAGTTCTTGATATTTATCATCCACATTATGCGGTAGCAATTTTCTTTTTGTCTATAGCAAGTCTGTTCTTTGATAAATAGCCTTGGATGCTTTTTCAATGGTTTTCAGTTAATTTACTAGTGTGGTGTGGGTGTTTCCCATCCTATTTTATTTGGCTGAGCTTTTATGTTATCTTATTCAAGTAAACAATATGTATTGTTCTTTCTGCTATATCAAGCTCTGTGAGACATATTTTGTTGTCGGGATGTCAGTGGTTGTTTACATTTTAGGATTAGACTCTTGGTTCAATTGAAATTACATGAAACTTCTCATATTCTAATTTTGATGTGGATGACTCAATTCACCTTCCGAACGAGATAAAACGATTTCAAAAGTAAAGAATTCCATGATATATGTGTAGTTTTAATTAACACATGCGAACCAGAGGGTAGCTTCTTTTTAAGTTTTCATTTATCTTTTGTTTAATATCAAACTACTTTTGTTTTGGTTTCTTTGCCAGTACTATCAAACTACTTCCGTTTATATTATTTTTTCCAGGAATGACTTTAGTAATTTGACAAATAAATGTGATTTATGAAGTCATAAGATTGAGACATGAATGTGCACTAGCATTATGTGATTGTTGCTTTGATTAAATGTGGAATTGTTGAGGCATAATTTCATGCATTTTGAATTGCTTTAAAAGAGAGAGTTGGAATGTCTTTGATTCTACTAAATCTTACGATTCTTGTGAAATCACATTTGTTTTGCTAAAACCCTACCAGATTGATCCTTATATCCCTAACATGGGATATGCATATGTTTTGAAAAATTCAAAGGCCCTTCCCCTTACAGGAAAAAAGAAAGAAAAAGAAAGAATAGTAAAAAACATCTATTCCGCTGGTTTAGGTCACTTAGTAACTGGATAACTTCACCATAAATATTGTTATTCACGTAAAACGGTGGCCAGAGCTATGAGTATGCAAAGCACTTTAGGTAAAACGTGTTTTGGTTGAGTAACCAGGTGCCTTCACCACAAGTGTTGTCATTCACGTCAAAATGCCAGAATGTGACGTTTTTTTGGTTGAGTAACCACGTGCCCTTCACCACAAGTGTTGTCATTCGTGTCAAAAGACCGAAAAATGGCCTAAAGAACACAAGTTGCGGGAGACAATGAAGGAAAAAAAGAAAAAAAAAAGCCGTGACAAAACAAAAGGGGAAGAAAAAAGAAAAAAAATATTAGTGGCCAAAGAAAAGAAAGAAAAGCGAAATCTGTCCCAACTTAGGTAGATATAAGGAGATAAAAGGTATTGTGTTAGCATCGAGGTTGACAACATTTAGAAACCCATAGATTGTGTGGAAGCTTGATTGTCCTGCTCCCTACTTGGCGAAACAAAATGTTGTGATGTGATTGGCCTCTTACCCTCCTTATGATAAGTTAGCATTTGCATAATGTATTGCGGCATTTGTGTCTTGAGATTATATGCACATAGTATTTCATTTTATTTGGGAGGCAATAACTTTGAAGACTTTGCAGCAGTCCTTTTTTTCTTTTTTAATGTATTAAAAAAATGTCACATTTCTTGGTGCTGATATTTTTTGTGTAAAATCCTTTACTATAGATCTGTCTTTTCTTATGTGACTACTATTTTTGGTTGGGAGGAGGAAGAGATAGATTCTGTCCTTGATATTATTTTACTGATATAACTTATTAATTATTGTAACAATATTTAAATTCTATATTACTGTAGTTTTCTTTAATTTTATGAATTATTCCTTTTAGATTGCTATCTCAGCAGGGTGCAATTTAGTATATAGCAGCGGTGCATCTTACATGGGTCCTTCTCCCCCTAGGTAAAATTTAAAAGGAAAATGTACAAATTGTGCTTGCATGTAAGAGTTAAAGATGTCTATCATGCTGCATATAGACAAGTATTATAAATTTTTCACTGCTAATTTTTACTGGCCATGAAAGTGGTTTATACACTTATGTGAGGTTTGAATCATTGTTATCTAATAATTGAAAATAAAATCAGATTCCTTTATTGTCTTCCGTCTATCTTTTTAAACTCTTCTAATGAAGTTCATCAGATAAGTTTCTTTCAGTTACATTTGCTACACTTGGTGAGAAGACGACGGTGATGTCCCCTGAAGTGTTTCATAGTGCTGGTGTTATGTGGTGCAGGTGACTATTCATATTTTGTCATTTGCTGGGTTCTTATGCAGAACCCATTCATTAGTTCATTGGTAGTGCGAGTTTTGAGGGGATAGGTGTGTTGGTGCTCCTCCTGCATTTGTCTTTTTATGCTCTTGAAGTGTTGAAAGAGTAAAATTCTGGTCGATATTTGACAATGGATATTGGGTGGTATTGAGTTAGCACTCATAGCAACGTGTTTTAATGAAAAAGAGATTACATCGTTAGAAGAATATATCGAACATAGGTACTGTAAAAATCTTTTAGGTACCTTTGAGTACTTAGCATTCTAATAGGGATTGTCTTATCCATTGAAAATCAACAGAAACAATGATACCATCATTTGTTAATTATAGGTTTGTGTTTCTTTTTGTAGTTTTGCATCTTTAGTGATTTAATCTTTGGTTGCACTGTAAGTCAATATCTTAAATCAATGCTTTTCTTGACTTAGACTAGTGCAAAATGTTGGAGAATTTGTTGTCACTTCCCAAGAGCTTATCACTCGAGGTTTAGTGTAAGGTAAGTCACTTGGACTGACTTAATTCCTATCAATATTTATGTTGATCTATCTACAGAAATTATTTAATATCAATATATGACAATTAAAGTGCTTATTTTTGTTTGTCCGTTCTTATTATTTCACGATATTATTGTGGACATGCTGTTGTTATTGCTACTACTGAATGGTTGAGTGTTGCAAAAGAAGCTGCAATACGCAGTGCAGGTATTAGGTGTCCTCCAATGGCGTCTCACTTCCAATTATCATATGATCTTGCACTATCGTTGTGTTCTAGGTTTGTTTTGTTTTCTTCTTAGGTGTGAACCTCTTCTTGTATCACTTAGAAAATGTGTGTTGAAAAATTATTATTCTACAGGCCTTGCTTTCTTGTCACCTATTGGCTCCTTTTCGCAAACTAACTCAAAGTTCATGTTTTAATGAAACTTTGCTTGCGCAAATGCAGTAATCCTGAATTAATAATGTGTAGGAATTAATTTTATCTCGTGTAACAAATATTAGCTACTCTTCTACTTATGTACATGTGTAGTTTTTGCGCCAATATAATTCGATTATAAGTTATAACTACACATGTACCTATGCTCATAAGTAGAAGAGTAGCTACACTTGAACCCCTTTCTATAATATGCTAGGTTTTATTGTCAGCGATTCATATCCATGTCCACTAAGTGGAGAGTCAATGCATGGTCAGGCTTTTTTACATGCCCTCTTACTCCAAATCACAGAAGTCCCTCATATTTTAAGTTAGTACTTTATTAATTTTGGAAATGTCTAAGCTTCCATGGGAAAAATGGCAGATCTTTTATGCATTTTAGGAGTCTAGAAACATGGGTCAAGTGCATTGTAACTTCTCCAGTGTATGGTGCATGCTAGCAGCTAGTTAACATTTCTCTGGAGTTAAAGCTTTTGAGCCATAAATAGAATGCGATTGTATCTTTAATGTGGATAACAAAACCTATATTAGGAAATTGATCTTCTTGATTGTAGTTAATAAACCACATTTGGTAAACCATGGTGAATTCCTGAATGATAGGGCCACTCCGCTATTTAGAATGTTTATTATTTGGAACTTCAAATTTGCTTTCCAAATTCACTCTCAGCTTCATAAGCGGTTGTTGAGAAAAGTAACTAATTGCGTCTCCATTTTCTTTTTGAATCACACTGACCATTGGGCAACACTGCACTTATTCAATATTCTTTATTTCTTTATGTACTACATGTTTTCTCTTGTTTGTCTGTTTGAATATCCACCAATTAGGGTTTTCATATATCCTTAACATTTGTTTTGGGATCTTTTGGTCTTACGAAAATAAAAAAAGAGATAATCTTCGTTTGCCATCTACCATGAACTCCCTGGCCAATGTCCTATCTGATTTCCATGTTTGCATGTAGCACTAGAATACAGGTGTAAGATACTTAAATTTGTAGAGAAGTATGTTGCTCTTTGTGAAGATATTGTTATTGGTATTACAAAGCCTCATCATCCCTTCTCTTTTAGTTTCTTAGCATTTCGACTGATTGGAGCGTATATCTTCATTTTTTTTGTGGCTCTATTTTAATGTTTTTAGTAATGATAATATTTCTGTTCTATGCACATTTGCTGTTGAAACTCTGATGTTGCTCTCGATTCTTCAACTTTCTTGTTCGCACGTTATATGGGCAACCATATTAATCTTGTAAGATGGTGAATCCTTGGTAGATCCAAAAAGGGCTGTAGAATGTGAGATGATGAATCCTAGGTAGTATCCAAAATTTTATATTTTCCTTGAATATCATGTAATCAGGGGGTTTAGCACTTGCTAATTTGTAGTTAATGGTGAATTATAAATGTTTGTTGAAATGATTGCGACAGTAATGTGTTGTTGACACTGAGAATGGGTTTATGTAGGTAGTTTTGCAACTTTTGTGTGTGATTTTGTGTTGTGTGTGAGTGTATCTTATGAATGATGTTTCTTGATTTCCAGCAAATTGTTTGGTTTCGAGAGCTTGGCTGATCCCAATATTAGGAAATGTAAAGGGGCCGAGGTGGTGTGTCTTGGATGTTGGCACCAAGAAAGATCATGTTGAAGAGTTAGAAAGTGGAGGTGTTTAAGGATGCTACGGACCAGAGGAATTGAAGGAATGTATTGCTTGAACGAGAGGAAGCGGATTCTGGCATGCAGTGCGAGGGATTGGTAAAGGACAAAAATGGCACATTGTCAGTGAGTTATTCTAAAGCCTTATCATCCCTTCTCATTTATTTTCTTGACATTTTGCCTGGTTGGAACGTATTTCTTCACTGTTTTTGCTGCTCTAATTTAATCTATTTAGTAATAATAATGTTTGTGTTGTGTCACCTTGCACATTTGCTGCTGAAACTCTGCTCTTGCTCTCCATAGTTCAGCCTTCTTGTTCACATTTCATATAGTCAATCAAATAGAACCTTGTAAAATTGTGAATCCTCGGTAGTTCCAAAAAGTGTCCTAGAATATGAGATGATAAATCCAAGGTAGTTCCCAAAAGTGTATATTTTCCTTGAATATCATGTAATCAGGGGGTTTGACATTTGCTAAATTGTAGTTTCATGGTCCATAGGAATTGGAGTAAGTTAATGATTGAACTAGAGGAAGCGGATTGTGCCGTTGCAGTGCTAGAGAGCCGGACAGTAAAAAACGAGGCATTGCCAAAGAACAAGAAGTGGCACACTGGTAGTGAGGTATTGCAAAGCCTCATCACCCCTTCTCTTTTATTTTCTTGACTTTTTAACTACTTGGAGCCTATTTGTTCGATGTTTTTGCTGCATTATGCTGCTGAAACTCTGCTCTTGCTCTCCATTCTTCAACTTTCTTGTTCACACATAATATATTCAACCAAATATAACCTTGTAAAATTGTGAATCCTAAGGTTCTTCCAAAAGGAGTCCTAGAATATGAGACGATGAATCCTAGGTAGTTCCCAGAAGTATATATTCTCCTTCAATATCATGTAATCAGGGGTTTATCACTTGCTAATTTCTAGTTTTATGGCGAATTATAAATGTTTACTGAAATTATTGCGAAAATAATGTGTTGTTGACACTGAGAATGGGTTTTTGGTGATTTTTTAACTTTTGCATGAAATTATGTGATTTGTGTTATGTATGAATGATGTTTTATGCTTTCCAACAAACCGTTTGATTTGGAGAACTTGGTTGATCCCAATATTAGGATTTGTGAAAGGGCCGAGGTGGTGTATCTTGCAAAAGTACTAAAAATTACCGATCTGAACACTCCCCAAGAAAGCCAAAGCCGGCCACTGCCCAAATACTCTCACCCACCCCACCATCAAACCCTCTCACCTTCATTTCCCTTTTCTTCTGTTCACTTCTCCGAGTAAATTAATCTAGAAAAGCAGGTGGAGTTCATGGTGGTGCGGCGAATGTGATGGTGTCCCTGTGCACGGCAAGACCCGTAGGAGAAGCAGCGGCGGAGGTGGGTACAAATCCAAGAAAGGAAAACCCCACTGGTAAAACCCTCAAATACCATTTTCTCCCACCATCATACCTCGCCCTCACATGGTTTCACCCTCTCACCTTCATTTCTTCTTTCTTTAGTTCATTTCTCAACCAGAAAACGGAGGAAAAAAAACCAAGAAAAGCAGGGGGGAGGGACAACGAGAGAAGATGGCCTCAAAGTATGGTTTACAAAACGTCACCTTCTTGGTCCGAACCAGTGATCGAGAATCAGGTACAACTTTGACCACGCCGCAACATCATATCAGGTTTGCCTATGAAAATCACGCCCTGTGCACTAACCCTCTGGTAAGATAATAATCATATATATATATATATATATATATATATTCTTTTTTTTATCACAATTGAATGCTAATTACTTTATTGTGTTGTACAATGATGCATGTTAGTTGGAGCTGAACGTAGGTAATGTGGTGGATATCTCTAAGTCATAAAGCATCAGAGCATTTTAGAGGATGATTGATGATTTTGATTTTCTGAGTGCAATAATGACAATATACTAAAATTGCCTACAACAATAGACATATTGTCCACATATGCTTTTACTATTCCTTTCTCAAATCATGATATGCCTGTTGCTATGTAAAATGTCTAACTTATGTACATGAGAATGCAATTGCAATCTCTAGGATTTTGGCATCCAACTATTTGAACAAATGAGTTAGCTTCTCTGGTCTGTCATTGTGGGATGGGATGTTAGATACAACTTTTAGGATATTCTATACCGTTTGGTCTTATGTAGACTTTATTCCTGAATATTCCTGTATTTGGTCAGTTTGGGTAAGATTGAAAGTGATGAGCTTCTGCTCAAGTACTGTTTTATTTGGTAATTTACTGAGTTGTGTAGCTCTGTGAGTACATGCATAATGAATGATTATGCTACTCAAGATTGGTTTATGAGCAGCTACACCCAAAACCCTTTTATTGTATTTGCTCTCTAAAATATGCAACTTAGATCTGAAACATTGAAATAATTAAGCAGGCTTTTCAATTTGAGAATTTGAGTTCATTAGTGTTTAAGCCTTGAACTAGTATCCCTTTGTCTATACCTACATCATCCAGAATGGTACCATGATACCAATTTGGATCACCATGAACTCTGTGCTTTCTTTTTCCATCATGTCATTTGTACTTTGTGCTAACTTGTATTGAACTATTGTAGCTCTTTGAGGATCTTCAATATATTATTCAATTTCTATATGCAGTTGCTCATCATCTTGCAATGTAATAAAAATTATTGGAGGTTTTTAAGATAGCTTTTCTTGGTTCTGGCTTAAAACTTAGCTACATATTGGACAGTTGGTGAAGGTGAAGGATACATCTGCTAAACTAAAGCAAGCTAGTGAAACACTCCTTTTGTTCCTCGAGCCATCTTCCTTCTAGGTAATGTATTATATGGGATTGCATGCTATCTAAATGAGTTTAACTCTGGGATTTTCTTCTCATTGTGGTCTCAGTAATGGCAAAACTATAGACAACAACTTATAGTTTGTGAAATTTGCATTGACTGGTGGACCATTTATTTAATCTGAAACCACTTTCCATGTTTATCTATATTGTTGGGTTGTGGCTTAGATTTTGAAACTATTATCTCCTGGTGATGCACATGTAAGTGCACATAAGAGTCCAGAACAATGAGCTCGTCTAGTGAATACGAGGTATATAAATTTAGGACTTTTTAACATTTGTGGTAAATGTAATTTGAAAAGACAAACAGATAATAAGCCCATCTTTTGATGAACAGGCCATCGTAAATTAGTTTAGCATGGAATTGAAATCAGACTTCACAGTACTATTGGCGGACTATACACTACCACTTGTAACTTTGTAAAAGTATTCATATTTATGGTTTCTCATCTAATATATGTTATGGTACCTGTCACATGTGCAACTTCTTCAAATTTGTCCTGTCTCTTTCTAATTTATAGTTCTGTCTTTTTCTTTTGGAATTGGGGTTGGGGGATTATTCTGTTTTCAAATTAGTAATATAAACAACTGTATGCTGTTTAGTAATCTTCGTTGTCCTAATCAGAGGTGTGCATAAATAGCCTCATTCATTGTGATTCTCATAATTGATTTGTTTTTTGTTGTAGTTGAGGGTTGTATTAGAACATGTTCATGTATGGGAGGCAGCAACTTTCTTTCTATTTGTATTTATTAAAAAATTGTCACCATTTCTTGGTTGCTATAAGAAAAATTGTGTAAAAGCCTTTACTTTAGAGATGCTTTGCCTTATCTCACTACTACTTTTCGCTGTTTGACAAAATAATTGCATTTAGACAAGTATTATAAATTTTCACCACTAATCTTTTGTGGCCATGAATACGATATATCCAGGCATTCATTTTATTGTCACTTATTGGCTCCTTCCGTAAACTAACTCAAAGTTCATATTTCAATGAAACTTTGCTTGGGCAAAGGCAGTAATCATGATTCAATGATGTGTAGGAATTAAGTTTGTCTCATGTAACGAGTATTAGCTACTCATCTACTTATGAATATTGGTATACGTGTAGTTTTTCATCCTTTTGTTTATTTTCTTGGCTTTTCGACTTATTGGAGCATATTTCTTCATTGATTTTCCGGCATTGGTTTAATCTATTCAGTAATAATATCGTTTGTGTTCTATCACCTTGCTCATTTGTTGCTGAAACTTTGTTGTTGCTCTCCATTTTCAACTTTCTTTTTCATAGGTTATATAGTGTGGTGAATCCTAGGTAGTTCCAAATAGAGTCCTAGAACGTGAAATGATGAAACTAGGTAGTTCCAAGAAGTGTATATTTTCCTTGAATATCATGTAATCAGGGGTTTAGACTTGCTAATCTGAAGTTTTGTGGTGAATTATAAATGTTCGGTGAAATGACCGCGACAATAATGTGTTGTTGACACTTAAAATGGGTTTATGTGGGTGGTTCTGTAAATTTTTTGTAAATATATATGATTTGTGTTGTGTGCGAGTGTATCTTATCTATGATGTTTATTGGTTTCCAGCAAATTGTTTGGTTCTGTGAACGTGGTTGATCCCAATAATGGATTGATATGTAAAAGGGCTGAGGTGGTGTGTCTTGAGCTGTTGGCACCAAGAAAGTTCATGTAGAAGAGGAGGAAAGTGGATGTGTTTAAGGATGTTGCAGAATTGAGGTATTGGAGGAAGTTAATGGTTGAGGTAGATGATGTGGAACAGCGGATTTGGAGGAAGTTAATACTTTAACTAGAGGAAGCGGATTCTTGCGTTGCAGTGCTGAAGAGCCGGAGGGTCAGGAACGAGGCTTTGCCAAAGGTCAAGAAGTGACACATTGTTAGTGCGGTATTGGGAAGCCTTATCATCCCTCTTTTATTTCTTTGCCTTTTAACTTATTGGAACGTATTTCTTCATTGTTCATTGTTTTTGCTGCTCTAATTTAATCTATTTAGTAATTATAATGTTTCTGTTCCATCACCTTGCACATTTGCTGCTTTGCTGGTGAACTCTGTCCTTGTTCTCCGTTTTCAGCTTTCTTGTTCGTACCTTATATAGTCAACTAAATATAACTTTGTAAGATGGTGAATATTACAGAAAGAGTTGTAGAATGTGATGAATCATTGTAGAATTCTTATAATATAATATAATAGTATAATGAAAAGCATACTAAGTTATTGTGTCCATATACGGTGAATGATTTGCCATTATATATGAGTACAGTTAAGTAATTTTATAATTAATTTTTAGTATAGTATTTTTTAATTTATTTGCATAGGTTAATGGAGATAGAATTATAATAGAATAATTTGTCATTTTTATATTTCTTTTTTGGGATGTCAATTATATCTTTTTCATATAATAATAGATTGTTAAATTATGTGTGGTAACTCTGTAGTTAATTTATGTAAAATCAAGTTATTAGTTGGATTTTAACTTGGATGTATATGAAAAATGGTTTATATGCATATTATACTGCACATAATTATAATTATTTATGATTAAAAATATTTTTTATTATATTCATGTTATTTGTATTACATTAGAAATTTTAAATTTTTATTATATTTATATTAAAATAAAACATCTATATTTAAAAATTGTAATGGTCAAAAAATTTTAATGAAATTTCATTGTAGCACCTTAAGTAGTTCCAAAAGGTATACACCCCCCCCCCCCCCCCCCCCCCACACACACACACACACACACATTGTAGAACTCTTGTAAAGTTGATGTGCTCATTTGGTAGAGACCTTGCTCTTGCTTGCGTGTTGAGGTTCCTCACGTTTGACAACATAAGGATTGGTGGGGAATGAATACAGTTGTTGAACAAAACCTTCCTGCTGAAAAGGTGAGAATAGATCCATCCTCATACACTCTCATTTATTACTTAAAAAAGTGTATGAATGTCTTTTCATAATTGAAATAATGTAAAGTGTTTAAACTTTTATCATAGTATAATATAATAATATATATAATAGTGTAATGAGTATGCTGTTTATTATAGAACTGTGAATGATTTGCTGTTATATTTATTAGTACAATTAAATAATTTTATAATTATTTTTTACTATAACAGTATTTAATTTATTTGCATAGGATAATGGAGATAGACTTATAGTAGAATAGTTTGTCATTTTTAATATTTCTTCTTTTTTGTGATGACAATTATATCTTTTTCACATAACAATAGATTGTTAAATTATGTGTAGTAGCTTTGTAATTAGTTAATTTATGTAAAATTATTACTTGGATTCTAACTTGTATATTATATGATTTCTTATTTTATTGGTCGTGTTCAATGAAATTATGGAAAAATGATTAATAGTGCTGTCTGGAACGAATTGAAGTGCTATAAATTGAAATTTTTAATTAATTTAGAGATCAATTAAGAATTTATTTATAAAGAAATTACATATTGCTAGAATAATTATTTAGAACACCAAATACTTTAATGCAGTATATATATAGTTACACTTGTTATAATTATTTATGGTATAATGATTTTGATTTTTTTAATGTTCATAAGTTTTTATAGATTTAGTTTTAAAATTTGACCAGATTTGTAAGAATTTTGTAAATGGCTCAATCACTAAATAAACCAAAAAGTTGGCTAAATAAACCAAGTAATCTTATTTGTGAATATTTGGGACCACGTGACCAAGGCTCTTATGTGTACTTCCTGTATTCCGAAAGAAATTATCTACATGCATATTATATTATATAATTATATGTATTTTTAATTTATTATAATTATATTAAACATCAGAAGTTAAGAAACAGATAATATTTATTTGCTTTTGGTTCATGTACTCTGTGAAGAAAATTGAATTATAATTATATTAATATTTCGTGATTTATTATATATTACTAATTATATTTTCGAATTTATAATAATTTGTAAATATTGATTGGATATGAACAAAAAAAGAAAAAATAACAAATAAAATTAGAGAAAATCATGTCACTTGAATATTAGTGGCAATTAGTGGCAAAAATTACAGTATAACAAAACCCAAGAATGGGACCGCATTCACTTTTATAAAAATTAATTAGTAAGAATAATTAAGTACAAAAATTAAATGATAATATGATTTTTAATTTGTCATATTGTTTATGAATTACCATTATAGTCATATATTTCATATTTCTTTATTTCCCCATGAATTCTATGTTTGCAACAACAGGGACAATTTTAAAAAATTAGAATTAACATTTTTAATGTATATTTTTAGGTATAAATATAATATAAATGTATATATAGAGAGAGTGAGTTTATATTATTATATTTTTATTCTCAAAATTATTACATAAAAATATTAATCGAGGGGTAAAATTAAAATTGAATGGGATTGCATCATTAATATTTTTCGTTTTTTTTCTTTTTCACTTCCTGTACTCTAAAAGACAAATAGTTAAATAATTTATGTACAAAATTAAATTTAAGATTAAATTGTAATAGGATTTTTAAATTGATCGTAGTTTTTTTTGAATTATTATTATAATTATATTTTTCATATTATTATACTCGGGTTATTAGGGGATAATTTCCCATGTTTTTTAGTTTTTTTTTATTAAATTATGGGCAAAAAACGTTTCTCCCGTGTCTTAAAAATAAACTTTATGAAGATCTAATTTTTAATGTGTATTATTAACTTTTAAAATTACAGATCCAGTCAAAATTTCACTTGATTTTTGTTATGACTTAGACTACACGAATTTTAATCTTGTCATGCAATTTAATATTTTTATATATACTTTTGTACTTGTAAAGATATATATAAGGCTAAATTTCATTTTACCCCTGTGTTTTATTTATTTAAGAAAAAACCTCTCTGTGATTTGAAAGTAGTCAAAAAGCCCCCCTGTGTTTTATAAAAAAATCCTTTGTTGTTAGTATTTAACGGAGAGTGCACTGCACGCGTGAGTGATGCTATCGGGGGTTTGACTTGTATTTTTTTTTTTTTTTTTCAATTCTCTAAAAAATTAAAAAATTCTTTTAAATATATTTTGTTTAAATATACAAAAAAATTATATGATTTTTAATATTTAATAATTAAAATTATAATACAAAATTTAAATTTTGGATATTAATTAATTATAGAAATTATAAAATTAACAATTTTGAATATTATCTAATTAAAAATATTGAAATAAATTATATGACAATTTATACATTATTATTTTTTATTCTAAAGTTCTTTTCTCTTTTTTTAAACTTATTTTTAAGTTTTTTTTCATTTATCTCTTTAAAAAATTAAAATCTTTTTTAAATATATTTATTTAAAAATACAAAAATATAATATAATTTTTTAATATTTAATAATTTAAATTAAAATACAATCACAATATAAAATTTAAATATCTTAAATAAAAAATAAAAATTATACATTATCAATTAATTTAAATATTATATAATTAATTATATTAAACACAAAATACCAAAAAAATAAAAATTACATTATAAAAGATAATAAACTAAATTGTTTTTAAAATATGGGATCATGAATTTCCTGAACTCAAAAATAACATTTTGTCCATCGTTAATATTAAATTTATAAATTGTTTAGATAATTATAAAACACGTAATTATATCTACAAAATATAAAATTTAATAATGCTAAAATGAACCACAAAAGAAAAATATATGGCTTATGAAATTCTTTTCAACACAAAGTATAAAAGCAAAATAAACTTGAAATGGATAAATTAATTTTTTCTATTTTATTCTATTAACGAATTATATTTGTATTGAACTCCTAATTATTTTTTAAATTATAATTAGAATATTATCTCTCTATATTTTTTCTTTTTTTCTTTTTTTACTATTGTATAAGCATGATTATCCATTTTAATTCATGTTATTTGTATTTGAAGAATTTATATTATTTCTAATCTAATGTTTATATTAACATCTAAAATATATTTTTACACGTGATAGTTCCTAGTATTATAAAAGTGTTAATACTTTATTATGTTTTTTGTATTGTAAAAGTAAAATTTTATATTCACTATTATAATCTCCATAATTTAAATAATTAAATTTTGTTTTAAATTTATTAACATTTTGTGAAACAAAATGAAGTGCTACAAATTAAATTTTTTAATTAATTATTTAATTTGGAGATCAATTATTTAGTAGATCAAATACTTTAATTTTATTAAGAAGCAAAAGACATCAGAATAGTGATTTTTTGATAATATTTTGTTTATTGGTGGTATATCTTATTTACTTTATGGTTTATCATATATTATAAATAAATATTTTTTTGTCCTTTATTTGATTTCAATTTGTAGTGTGATTCTCGTGGATGTTATAATTGTTACCATTATTTAGCATAATCTATGAATTTTCTAAAAACAATACGTAAAATAGAAAAATGGTGAACATGTTTTTTCGTTCATAACAATGGTGCAGCTTTTCTCTATTCCAATTGTGCCACGACTTGTGACACCATAATTGGATAGCGGTAGCTTCCTCACCAGATTGATGTGGATGGAAGGCTTGGACGGACCAAAATCATTTTGATCCACATCCATTATGGGCATAATATTTAATTTGGTCCTATCAAATAAGAGTTTGAAATGGAGTTGTAGACCGAGATCTCATCACAACTAAATATTGTATGCATGAATATCAAATATTAAAGCATTATTGAAATGCATCGCATGCAAATAAAAGACCTAATTTTATAAAACCCCATTTAATATAAGTAATCCACCTAATTTTATGTCATTTTTCAACAGCTCTAATTTAATTAACTTAAAAATATTTGGCGCAAGCCCAACTCCAAACTTTTGGCCTTGGACCAATTAAATAAAAAAGGAAAACAAATAGTGAGAGATAGAAAGAGAAAGATAATTACAGAAAATCACAATGGATCATAAACATAAATAAAACATATATATATATATATATATATATATATATATATATATATGGTTTATACCTAGGCACGCTTCCACTTACAGATTTCAAAATAAAATTTGAACTCGATATTTCCACAATTTAAATATTGAGCCAAATCATTGGAGTGTCGTCTAAAGGACAAGCTTAGCTATATTTAGTTTCTCACTGTCTGCTCGTACACTATTTCTTACGGCTAACAAAAGGGCATCAAGAAATTGCTCCTGAATATGTCAATCAATGTTTGTTGTTGTATTGACGCTCTAGTTTTCTCTTGACATTGTTCTTCTTTACCTCTTTAGTAGCGACGGCCTTGGTTTCCTCTCCTTCCTTCTTTGTAAGATGTAAACGTGGATGTGGTTTTGAATAAGAGAATGAAAAAGAAAATTACCTTGACACACAAATATTTCACAGATTTTAAATTTTTTAGAGAGAAAATTTTTATATTATGTTTTATCCCTACTCAAAACTACATCCGCTTGCTACTTAAAAGTTGCCAAAGCCCACATCAAGTACTGGAGCGGCAAGGGTGTCTGGCGAATCATGTGACCATCATATTGCCATCTGCATCAATATGCATAAACAGGCTCAAATTTTATTGGAACTACTCCATATTAAGGCTTTTGAATGAAGCCCATCGCAAGATGCGTGTTACACTTTTAGAGGAGGGATTTCTTGAACAAATATTTTTGATGTACATAAAAATAAATTGGTTCAACAAGATGTCCAAACAATCCAAAAAGGAAGAAAAAAAATACGAGGTCCATAGTGCCCCCTAGGAGGCCCAGTTCAGGACAATGCCTAGAAGGCCTAAGCAGACGACCCTCAGAAAATAGAAGTCCAATCCGACAGGCTCCTGATCAAAGAGGCCTCACAAGCCCACAAGGAGGCCAAGCAGATGTATCCCAAAAAATAAAGGAGTAGGAGGCCCTCAAGGATATGTGACGCCCCCAAAGACAAGTATTCTAAAGCCTAACTAACTTGGAGTCCAGCTGCGAGAAGGCTCCTCAACCACCTTTAAGAAAATCCAATAAAGCAACAACCTTATCTCCCAAAAGATCACAACAGACTTCAAAGCCTTCCCGAATTTGGGGTTATCCTACGGCTACCCCTCAAGTTCGAGGGGATCAGCTAGCCATTGGAGGACTCTATACAAAATATGATGGAGGATTAGTATTATCCAAGTTTGAGGCCATGATCTTCCTAAATTCATGATCTTGTCCAATAATTTTGTTACCTATAAATAGAGAGTCCCCCACCAAGAGAAAGACATTAACAAGATCACTTACACACAATCACATTGACATTATCAGAAGGATGTGGTTAGAGGGACACCTGAACACATGCATATATTTCATACTCTTTGAGCCCACGCACTATACTTTTTACAATCCTTGTCGCCATGTTAACTTAAAAGAGCATTGTAATTTGTACTTAGAGCTTTCATTTCATATCAATCTCTCTTGTACATACATAATCAAGTAATAACACTCTTCTTTACTCGCTTGGCCATTTTTATCTTCTAGCATTCATTTCTTCACTTTCCACTTTAAGTGGGCAGAGCACCTCGCATCATTTATTCGGTACGTGCGTTTTTTGCACGGTCAATCTTATTAGAGCATATTGCACAATTTCCATTAGGGTTGGCTATAGAATTATTTCACTTCATCTATACCTTATTATAATTGGAGAGCAACTCTTTGGTGTTTAATGTTTTTGGTTTGCCATTTTTATTTTTTAAATTATTTAGATTTTTTTTGTTTTTCTCAACTTCTAATTCTCCCTCCCTCAACTTTTATGTTTCTTTTTCTTCCCCCACTTTTCTCTAATAGTTACTCACAACTTCTATCATTTTGATATTATATCTATTTTATTATAATATATATTTTTAAAAATTAATAATTATATTATTATATTTTGAATAATATATATACACTCTAGTAATAATTATATTTTGAATAATATATTTTTAAAAATTACTACTAATGGATCAATTCAAGTGACTTTTCATAATTATAATTTTAAATCTAATTGCCTTAACCACCAAAAATTTAATTATTACTAGTGTGTATATATATTATTCAAAATATAAAATAATATAATTATTACTTTTTAAAATATATATTATAATAAATAATATTAAAAAGTAATAATTATATTATTTTATATTTTGAATAATATATATGCACACTAGTGATAAAATATTTTGAATAATATATTTTTAAAAAGTAATAATTATAATATATATACACACTAGTTTTGAAAAAAATTCGGATGCAAATCCACCTCACATAAAAAGCTGCCTTGCTCCTGTTGTTGCCCCGACCTGACCTGGTTAATTGTTTACTTCTTTTTTCTTTAAATTATAGAATAATAAATGTTTTTTAAAATTAAATTACGGCATATTATTCATATCAATTATAAAAAATTCAGATCAATAATACTTACTAATGGATCAATTCAAGTGACTTTCCGTAATTATAATTTTAAATCTAATTGCCTTAACCACCAAAAATTTAATTATTCCTGGGAGACCACTCAACAGTTTGAGCTCAAATTTTTTACAAGAGGTCTTACATTCGAATCAGGTTGTATGTGTTAGGAAAAAAAAAAGCCCACTAAAATATATATTTGTTATAGTGTATGAAAAATAAACAAAATAGATTATTAATCACTCAAATACAAATATCATTTAAATCAATTATTAATAATCACTATGTTGGGACTTGGGTCAGATTGAAGGTGAGTTCAGAACAAAACTCGGGTCCGCCTCGATTCCAATGGGGTCAGAAAAATTGGATTAAACCCATCCTGAGACCTTGTTAATTAAACCCAAGTTTGTCCCGTTTAAGACACGTTTGGGGCCGACCCCCAATCAACCCAAACCCATTAACGTATCTAGTCCCCACGATGATTGTCGTCGTTAGTATTACTGCAAGTTCCACAACAAACTGAGTTGATGTCCCCCGCTTTTGCTCCACCATTCTCCTTCCATACTTGAATTGTGAGGTCTTGAAGACCCTCAACTAGTTTCTCATCCTAGATTTCAGACTCCTGCACACACGGTGACCTTTATCTACTATATTCACTAAAAGATAACATGAAAGAAAGTTCCTAAAAGTGTGAGATTAATAGTAGTAATCGTGGTATGCATTTTCTGTGTGCATATAATAAATAAACCAACAAATTACATTTTTTATATAAAAAAAATGAAAGAAAAGAAAATAATTAGTGTACTTGTATTATGTAGAGTTATCTTTGTTTTTTTTTTTTTTAAAAAAAAAGAAGTAAATACAATTAATTTTTAAACTATCTAATTACGGTATAATTGTTATTGATGCATACAAAAATTTGGCCACACCACAAGGGTCAAAGGATCTTTAAGAAAATTCTAAGATTATTGAAGGACTAGCCCTACAAAATAGAGATTAGCACTCTGATACTTAGATTAGTAAAGATTTTAGAAAAATAAAAGAAAAAATTTGAGATAAAGTGGGAATAATGATAATATATGATTAGGAGTTCTGAATATTCGTGTGGAGTGTGATGTTAGGATAGGTGACCTAGAAGCCAATTAAATTGGCATACATGAAATCCAATTCTAAAAACAACTTGATATTTATGTAATATTATTAAGTGAATAAGATAAGTATTTGGCTAAAATGCATTAAACCCCCTGTGTTTTAAAAAGTCCGCTGAAAACCCCCCTTTGTTTTAAAAATAGGCTAAAAGCCCCCTGTGTTTTCTTAAATATAACTCAATCGCCCCTTTCCGTTAAATGTAACTAACGGCGTTAACTTTTTTATAAAATGACCGTTATACCCTTATTTAATATATATTACTTCTTATTTTAGTAACCGTTGGATTTTTTTGATCAAATAATGACCATTAGATCTAATGAATTAATCTCAACCGTTAGATTTCAAAAAAATGAAAGGTTTGGATTCAACTAATTATTTAATTATATTATATATAAAATAATTTAAAATTATAAAAAAATTATTTTTATTAAAAAAAAAAAAAAAACTATCTACCCCCCCCCACGCCCACCCCCTGCTACCTACCCCTCCAATCTCCCCCCACCCCGCCGTCACCCCACTCGCCGCCCACCCCACCCCGCCGCCTGCCTCCTCCTCCCCGCCTCCTCCCGCCTGCCTCCTCCTCCCGCGCCACCCCCGACTGCGCCGTACCCCGCAGATGGGGCGACGAAGCGGGGGGCGCGACGGCCGTCGCACCCAAATCTGGGCGACGTTGCGCGTCGCCCAGATCTGATCTGGGCGACGACGACGTCGCCCAGATAATGACGAAGGGCGACGGCGGCCGTCGCCCATGGTCTGGGCGGCGGCGACGTCGTCGCCTACTGTGCGAGGACGGCCGCCGCCCCAATTTTTTTTTTAATTTTTAGAATTAATTTAAATTATATATTAAATATTTTAGTTAATTAAGAATAATTTAAATTATATTTAAATATATAATTAATTAAGAATAATTATTATTGTATTTAAATTTATTTAAATATATATTTTACTTAATTAAAAAGAATTTAAACATATAATTAATTAAGAATAAATTTTTTAATTTTAAAATAACTAAAACATCATATTAATTATAAAAGTAATTCATTGAAATATGTTTAAATATAATTAAAGGAAAGTTTTAATTTTTAGTTTTAATAATTATAATAATTATTTTAAATTTAAGTATAAATTTATTTAAATATTTTAATTAAATAATAATTTAAATTATTAATATTATATTATTATTATATTATTAATATTTGTATTTTTAGAGGATAGAAAAAATACAAAAAAAATTAAATTTAAAAGTCATTTTGACTATAGTAATTTTAGATACAATATAAGGGTATTTTAGTCAATTAAAGACTATAAAAATGTCAAAATCCGCAAAAAATCAAGCCCAAACGCACTTCAGGCGCGTGTATCTCACCTTCGTTAATTTCTAACAGAATAGGAGTTTTTTGCTGAGTTTATTAAAACACAGGGGGTTTTTTGCTATTTTTAAAATACAGGGGGGCTTTTAGCTTTTTCAACAAAACACAGGGGGGTAAAATGCATTTTAGCCTAAGTATTTCACCAATTGACACTTATTTTATTGTTCTCATCATGCATGTTTTTGAATTTCTTTCAAACATTACAACAAAGCCCATAGACCAATACAATCATACAACAGTTGGACCGCGCATTGGATGGTGGTCATGAAACCAACTGTCTGGGATTGGGTCTGAAATGTTCCAAGTTGAGGACCTCGAGAATGGACATAGAGCGTCCTATAGAGACTTGCATCAAGAGTCGCATTCATTGAATGATTGTCTCGTTTCATCCGACAGACGTGGGACATCTATGCGATCTTGATGGGTCGATTGACTAGGTGTAAAGTTGACTGAATAGATTCGTGGATGTCCCCACATGGAAGTTTTGGAGGCTTGGTCGGTATGACTTGAATCCCCAGCTCTGATAGTACGGGAGTAGTCCTCAAACTTATGGAATCACGACAGTCGCGTACATGCAATGACTGTATCTTGGATTTGTGCAAGAGGTGATCGTGTCACAGATATGATCGTCATAAGCCTTGTCCAGTGTAGTCGGGGTACGTAGTGAGGACGGTGAGTTTCCAAAAGAGGATCCATCCCCTGTCAAAACGTGACAGAGGTATCTACTATGCGCTTAGAGATGTATTCACGCTTTATGAAGCAGTGGCTCCAGTCATTGATCAAATAGGAAAAAGAAGTTCCCTATGTCGAACAATTTCGCGTGACGCGATCTCAAGTATTAAGCATAAACGCCTATTCCAGGATGGGAACCGACACCAAATTCCATGCCCTAAACTAAGGCCGGGAGACGAAAGATGAAAGGACCGTACCTGTATGGACTCGAGAGCATAAAAGTTCACATGGACATTCACCTAGCCTCTACTGTCATGGACCGTTGCATACGGCCACCCATGGTGATGGGTTTTCTTGATTAATGGTTGATCAAGAATTATTAATTAAATTTAATTTAATTAATAATAGTGTTGGACACTAACCTAAGTCTAACTGAAAGGTGAACCTAAAGAGTCACACAAATCACCAGAAGGAACGAGGAATTAATTTTAAATTAATTCTACAAGTAATTAAATTACTTGATAGATGAGAGATCCATTGGATGGAAGACCCAAGGATTAAATTAATGGGATTAATTTATATTGGGTTTGTTCTTATTATTTAATAAGTTGGAGTTATTAAATTAATAAAAATAATTCTGCGCTTAAGTATTTAATTGGATTAAATGCATATTGGGCTTAATTTGATGGATTTTATTAAAATTGGATTTAATTAAAATCAAGTGGGCCTTGAATTTTACTAGGTAAAATCGGCCAACACACCCTACAATAAGCACATGGAAAAATCTAGGAAAGGAAATATTTAACTAGCAATTCTCACTTTTGAAAAGTGTCATACTAGTCATTCTTTATTTAGAATAAAGAATATATTACCGTAAAGATGATAGAATGAATCGAGACACATTCTAGTACATCCATCAAGGTATATATATGTTATAATTAATTATATGGAATAATTAATTATTACACAAGTGAAGGGCAAGATTGTCGGATGCTAGAAGAGGAAGAAGGGTGAGACGTTTTCTACTACTGCTAGCACTTTGAGTGCTCCTATTACACAACTAGGCGGGGGTAAAGGAAAGAGCAAGAGGGTTTATCAGTCAAAGATTTCGAATGATATTTGCTTTTATTGCCATGAGAAGGGCCATTGGAAGAGGGAGTAGCTTAAGCTCCTCCCCAATGAAGGTATAAATCTTTAATTGAGTATTAACATAATCACCATTCTACTCTTGGTATTGGATACTGACTGATTCATAATCTGCAAGTGGTTTGCAGATGGTGATGAGGAGTAGAAAAGCCGAAACAAAAGGTCCTAAGGCTTAGCGATAGCAGGGCTATTGCTATAAAAGACTAGGGGCTTAGTTGGGCTTAATGGTGATCATGTTAGGGTAGTTTTATGTAACCTAGCATGATCAAAATATTGTTCTCATTATTGTTAGATAATTTTGATGACACAACTTTCGATCAATAAAGTTTTTGTTTGACATTGAATGGGATTCATGTCTGTTAGGTAAAACATATACTATCTCATAATTAGATTATGCATACTCAAACAAAGAATAAAATGATAATCAAATAGCCCAAGCTTACAGTCCTGGTAGGTCAATCTATTCAAATTGGGGAAGAGAAAAGATTGATGGGTTCAAAGAGCACTAGAAATAAGCGATTTGGATCCATTAGCTCTCAAAAGCCTTACTGAGAAGGCGAAAGACCACAAAGGCTCTTTTGTGAGACAAAATGAGTTTACCAGTTACATGTTGGATTAGATTCAGTGTGATATCTATGAGTTACTAAAATACACAAGATCAGTGTGGGAGTTCACCAGTCTAATTTTGTTTGATAAGGTTCAAAGAATTAGACTCGGAGTGGTGAACCAATATGATCACCTTTCGATTGAATCAATAGGGTGTTTATTTAGTGGGATTTTTGAATATTGAATATGAGAATGGGATTCTCAATCGGTGAAGTTCTTTCTGAAAGGACCATAGTTGACCAGTCTCTAATAAGGAAGAATTCAAACTAAATTAGACTTTGTTTGATTGGTGTTTCACTGAAACTGGTTGACTTTTATTGTATGATGAAATTCACACCCTACAAAATACTTGAGTTAATAGAATGGTCCTACACACGTCAAGGAAATAGTGCGAGTACGTTTTTCATACAACTTCTCAAATTCATCATTCGTAATCAACTACATTCCTAACTGATCATATTTCAGTCCTGTTTGTCCATGGGAATTAGATTTTAATACAAAAAGACATAAGGAGGGGCAATGTTGAACATCATTCGGAATCATAGCTTGGAGCCTAATGATTCACTACGAAGTTCAAACTAGGTTTGAGACTTCATAAAACTAAAATATTCATTTTTTATCTAAAGATCGTACTAGGTATGATTTGATAAAATGAGGCCAAGGTCAGTGGGAGTTGGTGTGAGTTCCAATGTGTTTAGCGTATAAACATCTTTCTCATTTGCAATGAGATTAAGATGTTTGGAAAACACTAAGACACATATAAAATTGTTCACGAAATTCTCCATAAAAGGAATTGAATTCCCGAATTAGGGATGAGAAAGCTCAAAGCGATTCGAGACTCAGTTATGATTGATTGATGAGAAAACTTAAGTTGTTCAAGACTCAGCGTATATCATAAATACACCAATTGACAGTAAATAGTTGTCAAGAGTCTTTAATACCTGAATAAGGATTAAAGAAGCGCTTCTGACACATGTTTGTGGAGAGTTAATTCTGAAAGGCTAAAGTGATACTAGCTTCCAGACTTATACGAATAATGGATAAGTCCTCAAAGTATAGTCACGTTCGGACTTGATGGTAGGCATGGTTGCTTGGAGGGATTTCAAGCAGACACCCCATCTTAAAAGTTGAATGTGGGACGACTTTAACAAGTCGGTCTAGGAAAGTAGTTTGGATCAAAAAACAACATCCATTGAATAGATGTGGTGCCTAGCACGACCGAGCCAGTTGTAGCCTTAGAGGCAAAAAACAAGGCTAGGGCGAAAGCCTTATGGGCCCGAGATCTCATCACAAGATCCGCCAAAATTCTTAGATAACAACTATCTGCAGGCAGCGATGGTGAAAGGAAATACACAATTGGACCGCATAGATCCAACAGAAAATGAAATAAATCCACGAAACAGAGCCGATATCGTAGATGTTCATGCTTAGAAGGTTCTAAGCGACATGGGCAATTGACTTAATGGTCAAATGGGAGATTGTTAGAATGGGTGACCAAAAGCCAATTGGATTGGTTGTTTTTCATTCAACAATCTTTATCAAATAATATTAGATTGATGAATACGGTAAGAATTCATCAAGATGGTAACGTGTTTCGTTGTGTTTACCATTGATATTGAACGGAGTTTCAATTTCACAATGAAATGCCTTTGGCTAAAGTCTTTGATCGATCAGGATAGGTTTCCTAGATCGGGTCAGTAGAGTAAACGCATCTCACGTACCTAGTCAAGGATGGGAACCAACACCCAATTTCATACCCTAGACTAAGGCCAGGAGACAGTTGAGAGTAGGACCCACTTGTATGGATTCAGAGCCTAAATGCTCACGCCAACAGTCACCTAGTCTCTAGTGCCATGGACCGTTGCTAGACGGCCACCCATGGTAACGGCGTTTTTCTGTTAATGGGATAATCAGAAATAATTAATTAAACTAAATTTAAATAAATGTGTTACACACGCCCAAGTCTAGCTGAGGGTGAACCTAAAGGATCACACACAAATCACTGTAGAAGTGATGGAATTAATTTGAAATTAATTCCGAAAGAAACGAGTTAATTTTATTGGATTAAATTAATTAATGGAGAAGAGAAAATAAATGATTGGACCATTTATTTAGATTAATCCATTGGATGGATCGTCAAGAATTTAATTAATTGAATTAGTTAAATTTTGGGCTTGGCATTTTAAATTAATTGGATTAATTTGAAATTGCTTGGGCTAATTAATTTATGGATTGGATTTATTAATTAATTAGTAGATGGGCTTGTTTAATTAATGGATTGGATTAATAAATTAATAGATATGGGTTAAAATTAATTAGTTGGACTAATTAATAATTTGGGTTTGATTAATAAATTGAATTTATTAATTGAGGATATTTGGGCTTGTGTTTTTTTAATTAGATTAAATATTCACATGAGTTTTCTATTGGGTATTTATTTAATTGGATTAAATAATAAACTCTATGGATTAAGAATTAAGCTTGATTAATTTATTGGATAAATTAAAACAAGCCCAACTTAAATATACTAGCCCTAGCCAAATTAGATAGAATGATTGGTCAGTTGGAGAAGTCTCAGCCACTTGCATTTTCCAATAGATGAGATATGCAATTTTGAGAAGAAAAAAAAAAAGGATGTTGGTTGCTAGATAATTGGAATTGGATTCTAATTAATAACAACATCTCTTCCTCTCTCAAAAAAAAAAAAAAAAAAAAAAAAATGATGCAGGCACACAGTTGAAGTGGTTTTTTGGATTCCTAGTCCAAAAACCTCTCTCTCTCATCACATTGAATAAGTGCTTGGTACTAGTGGTGAAAAGAGGGATTTTTTTCCAAAAACCTCTCTCTCCAATTTTATACAATAGCCCACGGTTTTTTTCAATTAAAAATTGATTTCTCTTCTTCTCAATTTAATTTATATTCTTTTGTTTTGGATTCAAATTGAGAACGAGGAAAATCCGAATACACTAATTATTAGTGTGATTTGGAATTTAATTTTTTTCCGCCGAATCTAATCCTTTCTAGTAGGAGGATTAGATCCACTTTCATGGTGTGGTGTGGACTTACTTTAGAGGGTTTCTACACTTGAATCCTCTAAGTGAACGGATCCGAGAGATGAGTCAATGCGTGTAGCCGTACGAGAAAACGAAAACGGTATAAATATGATTTACGTTTTACGCATCTTATGTTCTTTCTTATTTTAATTCTTGGCCTGTGCTTATTTTAATTCACCGAACATTCGGGAAAGATCAAGGGTACATCCCTTGATCGGGATTAATTTCTTTATATTTCAGCATGATTATATTATTTTTTTGATTTTTTTGCGCTTCCGCCGCTCTTTTCGGGCCGATCCGCTTCCTTTAAGTGGTATCAGAGCCCAATTCGGTGTGTAGGCCTAGAATCTAACGTGTATTACATGTTTTAGCATGTTGACATATTTTTAATTGGCTTTAGTAGCATATTTTTTAGTTTTTAATTGCAAATCTAGATCTAGGGGTTATGTGTTTTTTTTTACATTTAATTTTGGACATTAGAATTTTTTATTGTAATTTGGAATTTTTGAAAATTGATTATTTTCTTGCTGTTTCAAAAATTGCAGAAAAAGGTTTTAGAAAAAAATCAAAAATAAAAAAAGACAACAGCGACCGCTGCTTGCAGGCCGGCTGGCAGGCGCGCAAGCAAGAATGCGCGAGCGGCCGGCTAGCGCGCCCGCTGGCGTGGGCGCGGCAGGCAGCGCGCGCACGTCTGCGAGCAGGCAGGCGCCTGCGTGCGGGGCCACGGCAGGCAGCGCGCGCGGGCCGGTCGAACATCTACACGATTTTTTCAGTTTTTTTTTTTATTTTTGATTTTATCTTATTTTTTTGCATATTTTTCTAAAACAATTAAATTTGGTGAATTTAATTTTTTGGTTGAGATTTGGTATTTCCCAAGATTAAATTAGTAAAAATTTATTTGAATAGGTTTTCAAATAAGAATTGATGTTTGCATGGGTTGCACTTATGTCCATTATTAAGTTGCATTATTTTACATATAAATTTCTGAGATTTAATGTGTAACTAATTTATGATATTGGATATCATTTCTATATAATGCATGGTTTGCGTTATAATTTTTTGTGCATGTTTATTTTGGAAATACATGTGCTATATTTGTTAATTGAATTAACATGGATGATCACGAAGCCCATTGGACCCTGTGTATGGTTTATTTTATGTAGGGTTGGGGCCTGCGTGTCTCTTATTTCTCTATCTCTTCGTCTTTGGCCTATTATGTTTAAGGCTTGCTTTCTCCCTATTAATGTACTCCCCCAACTAATGATTGGGGGTTTCTTTTAAGTTGTCATAAGAGTAGAATAGATGGAGAGGATTTTACTTTATTTTTAATAATTGTAAAGAGCAAGCCCAAACGATGAAGGCTCATAGAGGAGGCATAGGTTGGCCCACCGAGATCCATGGAGAAGAAGCCCGAAGGACGGAGCCCTACGAAGGAGATAAAGAAATAAAGAGTGATTACAAGGCCCATAATTTGTTAATGGGTTATATATCTTGTAATAGCGTAGACCTACCCTTATACTGACCATAGATCCGCTGCGGCTCAGTGGGTTGCATAAGTTTTGGGTTTGTGATCATCGAACAGGGGGTGCTAGGCTTTTATTTTGCATGCGATGCATTTCTTTTAAATGTATTAAATATATTGGATATATTTTCATGCAAGATATTAATTGTAATGAGATCTCAGTTATATTTAAAATGAACTCTCACTTGGTTGGACCAAGTTAATAATTTTAGACCCTTAAAGTGGAAACAAACAAATGGCTTGTTATTCCATACATTCCATCTACAGTAATAAAGTGAGGAAGCCAATTTCACCCATACGTGGTCTCACGAGTCGTGGCACGTGTGGACTGAAATGAAGCTGCACTGTTATTGTGAAAGAAGTGAATACGCACCTATTTCACTGTCTCATAAGTCGTGGGGGCGATAGTGTGTGCTATGATTCGGTTGATGGATTAGGACTAATGCCAAGCAATATAATTTCCATGCCTGCCATCCACAGTAATGTAGCGAGGAAGCTGATTTCAGCCACACGTGGTCTCACTAGTCCTGGCACGTTTGGACTGGAATAAATCTGCACTATTAATTGTGAACAAAAAGACTACGCTTCTATTTCTCGGTGTCACGAGTCGTGGGGGGGCGATAGTTTGCGGTATGATTCGGTTGATGGGTCGGTCTAACACCAAGTAACGTGATTTGGTTGAATACTCGGAATCACTTGAAAATGTGAGGCAAAATATCTTGGGATCTCGTAGGACGATAATGGTATTGGATACCTCCCACAAGGCTATTTCCATGTGAATGTAAAAGCGGGGCATGGAGAATATTGCTTGTGGACCTTAAGCCCACTAGGAAAATGGTTTTTCTGAATCTCCATTTGAGAGTGATGGGCTTTCGCAAAAATAGTGGGAGGGTTAATGACTGAAGTCCAAGTCCTTAACTTGAACCTAATATTATAATAATCTGCTTATTTTTCTGTTTATTGTTAATTTCTAAGAATCCACTTAACTATACTTGAGGATAATATTTAATGGAACAAACTTTTGAATTGACTGAGAAATCTGAGGATGGTCCTCGATTTCAAGAACCAGATTTATGTTCTGGATAAGTCTCTACCTCAGACTTTGTCGGAAAAGTTCCTGTCGGAGAATGTTTGATGTTCCAAAAGTGTACTCGGTGGCATAAGAACAACTGGAAAGAACAAAGTATCGTACTGGGCTCGATGAGTAACGAGATCCAGAAACAATACAAAAGGTATGAGGACGTTTGATCGATAATGCACAACATGAAAGAACTTAATGAGGTACCGGAATGGCATATCTAATATGCCGTGACGAAGACATTCTTCGCATGATAATGATTAGGGATCATTAGTAAAAGAGCATGGAGTGATCATGCTATCCCTATTGGAGAAGCTCAAAACCTCCAGGCTGATTTCAAGGAGGAAGAAACGTACGTTGACTTGATTCTATAATCACTATCTCCCTTCCTTGATCAATTTACTATCATCTATAACATGAATGGGCTTTAAGGAAATCCTTCATGAGTTGATTAATATATTGGTCTAGTATGATGCAACGATTGAAAAATCTGTGCCGACGGTACTAGTAGGAGGATTCAACCTCTAAAGCGAAGAGCGAGGTTGCCTGACGCGAGAAGATAAAGAAGGGTGAGACGTCTTCTACTACTGGTGGCACTTTGAGTGCTCCTATTACACCACTAGGTGGTGGTAAAGGAAAGAGGAAGAGGGCTTGTCAGTCAAGGATTTCGAATGATATTTGCATTTATTGCCGTGAGAAGGGCCATTGAAAGAGGGAGTGGCCTAAGCTCCTCCAATGAAGGTATAAATCTTTAATTGAGTATTAACATAATCACCATTCTACTCTTGGTATTGGATACCTACAGATTCATAATCTGCAAGTAGTTTGCAGATGGTGATGTGGAGTAGAAAAGCCAAAACAAAAGGTCCTAAAGCTTAGCGATATCGGGGCTGTTGCTATAAAAGACTAGGGCTTGTTAGGCTTTCATGGTGATCATGGAGAAGAGAAAATAAATGATTTGATCATTTATTTAGAATAATCCATTGGATGGGTGGTCAAGAATTTAATTAATTAGATTAATTAAATTTTGGGCTTGACATTTTGAATTAATTGGATTAATTTGAAATTGCTTGGGCTAATTAATTTATGGATTGGATTCATTAATTAATTAGTAGATGGGCTTGTTTAATTAATGGATTGGATTCATTAATTAATAGAGATGGCTTAAAATTAATTAATGGACTAATTAATAATTTGGGCTTGATTGATAAATTGGATTTATTGATATTTGGGCTTGTATTTATTTTATTAGATTAAATATTCACATGAGTTTTCTATTGAGTATTTATTTAATTGGGATTAAATAATAAGCTCTATGGATTAAGAATTGGGCTTGATTAATTTATTGGATAAATTAAAATAAGGTCAACTTAAATATAATAGCCCTAGCCAAATTAGACAGAATGATTGGTCAATTGGAGAAGTCTCGGCCACTTGCATTTTCCAATAGATGAGATTTGCATTTTTGAGAAAAAAGAGGAAGTTGGTTGCTAGATAATTGGAATTGGATTCTAATTAATAACAACATCTCTTCCTCTCTCAAAAAAAAAAAAAAAAAAAAAGATGCAGGCACGCGGTTGAAGTGAACCCAGTCCCTAAGGTTAAGAGGAGTGAGATCATGCCACGAGGGTACACAACTTTGCCCACAAAACCTTGTAAGGTTCACCATTTCCAGGGGGATGTCCCCCAAGCGCATTTTGTTGTAAGCGTCGCCAAACAATTTATCTACCAAGCTACCCGAGTCAATAAAGATGCATCCCACCTCGTAATTGGCTAATAGCATTGTGATGAACAAGCCATCATTATGAGAAACCTTTGGCCCAAATCGTCCCGCTCGCCCAAATTAAATGAGGAGGGTGTCCTCCGTAGCTTCCACATCCTTCACAGTTATGTCATGGGACTCCCTCACTAGTGCTTTTCTAGCATGGTGTGAATCACCCCAAATGGGCCCTACAGCAATAATCCATATCACTCCCTTATGTGGGAATCGCTAGTTTATGCCCTCCCTCTAGGCGTGGACCTAAGTGCCTCCTTAGGAAGGGGCTCTGGATTGAAAACCTTTGTTGCTTTAGACTTATCAGCTTCTTACTTTTGATATAGCCCCATCCCTCGGGATTTTCCCAACACATGTACTTCTGTAAATACCCATTCTGGATGAGTAGTTCGATCTCGTTCTTCTACCGCCATGAGGACTTGAGTGATGGGGACAGTAAACTTACTATAAACAACATTTACTTTTTGAATAGGTGATTTTTTGTCTCGAAAATCAGTTCAGGTTTCTTTGCAGAGATCTCTTCCTTCATTTCCTTCAATTTGTCGCCGCGATATCCCCTTTTGGAGGCTTGGGCATCCTCTATATCGATGTATTTTGCAACTCTAGGTAAGAGGGCATCGAACTTGTAAAAGGACTTCTTGGCCGGAAATTTGAAATAGTCTCCACCCAAGAGTCCTTGAAAGCCTATTTCCTGTATTCGATTATCGTACTCCAACTATTGCAATTTGTCCTTTAAGGCCTATTCAAAGGCGCCCTGCAATTTGGTATTGGACATCTTAGAGGCTTTTCTACAAACACTCCAGATCGGCGAGCCATTGAAGCGAGACCTCCTGTTGGGCTTTTGAGAAGGGTCGTTGACCTCCTGCCACTAAGGGTGCAGGAATTGGTGGGGGGGGGGAGGAGGCTTTCGCCTCTTCTTTGGGGGCATCCACGTCAGGTGTAGTTGTCATACAGGTAGGGACCAGTGTCACCATTTTTTCTTGAATGGCCTCCGCAATCATTTGTTGAATAATCTCCGTATCTGTTGTGTTAAATAACATATTTAACGAATTAATTTACTTTTACGTACAAATTTATTTTTCTTCACCTATTTCCTGTATATGCTCTATTCACGAAAAGTTTAAATAAGATAAAGAAGAATTCATATAAAATTTTATTAATTAATTTATAGGACTCAAAAAGTCTCAAATGAACTACGAAAAAATTATAGAGTGTAACTTAATGATATCAAAATTTTAAGGGACTAAGTTGGAATTCTATAAAAACTTTTAGGATGAATTATATAATTCTAAAAAGATAAAGGGCTAATTAGCAAATTTATAAATTAATTAAAAAATAAAAAAGTTGGATGGCAGCACGTGGGCTGCCGCCAAGCTTGCTATTAACATTGGCAAGCGTCCATCAATAAAAAATAAAGCATCCATGAATAAAAATACAGAAAAGAAAAAGAAGGCTTTTTTTTTCATATTATAGCCGGCACACATACACCCAACCTTTCCTCAATTCTCTCTCTCTCTCCATCCAAGAACAGAAATGAAAGCTGTAAATTTGGTCTCCAAAATTGTAAGTGTTCTTCCTGATTACTTAAATTAATTATGTTAATTAAATTTGTTAGTATTCTTAACCTCTTCAGTTATAGATATTGAAATATATATGTTTTTTTTAATTCAATTTGGCATATATATTAATCGAAGTTTATTATATTATTTATTTTACCTTATGTAACTATTGAATCGTGTAATCTTAAACTATTAAATTGTGTATATTATTAGTTAGTTGATCAATTATAATTTACATTAATGATAGCTAAGTTATTGAATTGGCTAAATAGAAAAAATACTACCATTGATTAAAATACTTAATTAATCTACTTGAATATTTATGTATACTACTACTAGTTGGAATAATATAAAATTAATACTAGATTGCAATGCTTGTTGTTTAATTCCGTTGAAGCTCATAAATATATTATTTTATCATTCAATGATTATTTATTTGTGAATCACTCAAATAGTCAAATATATAACTTAACTCACTTTTAACTTTGTGGACTAATTTTTATACTTAGTAATAATTATAAATGATAAATTAAGCTATTTACCAATTAGATTAACTATTAATTTTAATTAGATAATCTTTAATTAGTTGGTCACTCACTGCCACTAACTAGATTTTATTAATTGAAAAGTGTTGCTTGAAATCAATGATTGTTATTTAATAACTAATTGCAATTTATTGATTATGCATAATTTTATTTTCTGAAACTTAATAGTTAATTAGAAATTAGTTAATATTCTAATATTAATTTTATTAATTTTTCTTCCTTCATTAATAAATAATATTTATTAATTGCTCATTTAATTGAATTTATAAGTATCCATTAAGTAAATGTAAGAATAATTACTATTGATGTTAGTTTAAGGAAGTTTAATAATATGAATTCATGACTCACTGATGGTGCCAATTGTATACATACTGATTATCAATGAATTAAATTTAACAATTTTTTCAATAAGATTAGTACCATAATTTATAAAAGGACAGAGAACAATTAAAGTTACTTGTAGGGTGGCCTTATCGGGTAATAGTCTTCACTTTTTAACTAGTTTTTCTATTTGGTACATAAATATACATCTAATTATTATGCGGCTACATGTCGGCACAAGTGACAATCATATTCATGGTTTTAAATATATATTTGAATAATAGGATGGAATTTCATATGAACTATTAATTCAATATTTTCAAGAAGTTCAGCCATAAATCACACAGATCACCTGGATCTTACGGTGAGTGTCATTTAAAATTATATTGTTATTTGTAAAACTATGAGAATATTATATGTTATTGTCCATGGTTACATATATGTGTTGGGAGAAATTTGGGATTTGCGGGATTTATGTATTATAAATTCGAAGCAAGAGTTAGATTTGTTAACTTTAAAACAATTATTGCCCCGCTCTGATGCTAAAGGAAACGGCAATTTGTCTCCCAAGATACAATGACTAACAATCTCAAAGTAGCAGCACTACAAATTTTGAAAAACAACGAACCAAACAATATTTTCGAACTCTCTTTATAAAAGACAACATGCTTTTATTGATAACACATTGAAATGCTCTAAAATGAAATGAATGAATGAAATGAAATGGGAGGGCCTATTTATAGAAATTGGAAAGGTACTATTGAATTGTCATGTCCAATCAGAAAAGATGTCTTCCAAAGGTGATAAAATTTCATCTGAATATACATATTATTTCACTCGAAGGACATACCACTTCACTCAAATGGACACATCATTTCATTCAAAGAGTTTCACCCAATGGACGCATCATTTCAACCAAAGGACACAACTATTCTGTTGAATTAAATACGGTTGGATGATGATTGGCGCCATCAATCATCATCCATGTGTCATGAGCTTGTTATGCGTCTCAATTGTATCCAATCACTTGTTACTCAAAATAAATTTATTACTTAATTTATCATTCACCATTTTTCAACAATCCCTCACATGAATGGAAATTAATGCATAGGATCATGCAGACACTTAAGAGAGTTTCAAATGAAAAGTCATTACATAAGCAAAGGTAAATTATGGCTTTGAACCTTTCTCAGAGGAATACCATCGGATTTACTTGGCTAATCAATGAACATAATTCTTGAATTGTTCAGTCGTTGGTATAAACCAAGACAATAGTACCCCCACAATACCTTCTCTAATATCTTTGATTCTCACGATTGAGTCCATTTTGGCTCTAGACATCATCTTGGAATCATAAGTATTTTTCATTTGAAGTGGCCCGCTCTTCACCCTTATTGTAACATCCGCAAAATTTTAAATATATAATTGTGAGTTGTGAGGGTAATTGAATGTGATTACGGAGGGGGTGTCAAATTGGGTGGTATCAGAGCGGGTCTCTACGTTTCTAGGGTGAAATGTTGACTTGATTAGACATGTCTAGTGATGAAGGATAATTTGTTATGAGGCACATGCTGACCCATTAGTTAGTAAGAATGAGTAGATATAATCAATAGAGGGTATGATCGTACCTACAATACCGGTGGAGTTGACTTAGAGTTAGAATATGTATCGATTGACTTGGGTATATAAATTTGTGTAGATACTATAGTGATGACTTGATGCAATTTGATGTAAAGTTAATATGATATAGATTTATTAATGCTGAATGAAGTTTTATAATTGCTTTGTGAAGGAAGTAGTAATAGAATCTGTGGGCAAACCAAAAGTAGTAATCGTGGGAGATCGATAAGTGATGCCACTGTGCCCAATAATGACTATATAGGTGAAGTGATTGATGTTAGATGGGTGTGTAGCTTAGTGGGCTTGTACAATAAATACTGAAGGGGTAATCTCAGATTCAAAGAATCTCTTAGCAAAAGATTTTCATGAAGTGTTACCTAATGATTTAGCAGGTTCTCCATAACAAAGGGAAGTAGATTTCACATAGGCATTTGTGTCAAGATAGAATAATAAGAGTTGAAAATGTAAATAGAAGAATTATTTGGGAAAAACTTAAGATATTGTATGAGGTTGTGTATTTATTATCGCTAATTGAATAGAACGACGGTGATAAATAAGTAGAGATCGATTTGAGAGATGGTTGTTATTGAAAACTGAGGATAGCAGAGAATAATATACCTAAAATATTTTGTAATTGTTATGCTCTTTATGAGGTTTGAGTAATGCTAGTGGATGATGGATTTCATAGGTGACGTTCATGGCATTGATGATTCGCATATTCTAAGAGTACTTGGATCAATTTGTGATAATTTATGGAAGACATCCATGTGTGTTTCAAGAAATAGAGAGGTGTATGAATAACATCTAAAAATAGAGTTAGAATTTGAAAGAGAGAGTTGTACGTTAAGTTAAGGAAGAGTGAGTTTTTGGGTAAATCGGGTAGTTTTTCCAGGACATGTGATATTTGGCATTGGGTTATACCCGACTCTACAAAGGTGAAAGTTATTAGGGATGGAGAATATCAAAGAAAGTGATTAGAGCTTGGAATTTCTTAGGACTGCTTGGGGTATTATATGAGATTTCTTAAGGTATGTGGTGTATATAGATACTTCGAAATAATATTTTTGGAGAGTGTGAATTATTAAAAGTTTTATGATTATATTATTGATTATCATTCTGGGAAAAGCAAATAATTGTAGTGGATGCCTTAGTCGGAAGAGTGCAATCAATTATTAGTGAATTTGGGAAGTCTTAATATGATATTGTTATTAGAAATAGTACCAATGAAGGTGAAGTTGGAGATGGATCATGTAATGGTTTGCTAGTAGCTTCGTAAATAAGTCATCTATTGATTTGGCTATGATTGAATAAGCCTTGGATTTGAGGTGTAAATTGACAACTAAATCAGAATAGAGGTTTAGAAACTTCAGTTATTTTGAGATTTTTGAATTTGTGCAGCATTGAAATGTGATGAGTCAATGTGTGGTGACCAACAGTCAGAAAGCAACTACAGTGTAAGTCCTAAGTTGAGGAATTATGTCGTTGATCTTGAAGTGGTAGATTTCTTTAAGTTGTGATGATATTAAAATTTGGGTTTGATATTAGTTCTCTACCTGATAGGAATTTTGGAGATATATAATATGTGATATGTGAAAAGGGGAGTTAGGGAACAAGCATGTCACTGTCTATTTGGCAAGTTGATGCTAGTAACCAAAATTATGATGTTTGATCTGTAGGTGGTGTCTTGGGAATAAATGGTTATGGATTTATCTTATGCAACGATATTGTTGGAATGCATTAAGGGATGATCTTAACTTGTTACTGTTTATTAGATCGATGAGGTGATTATGGGTATTTTATAAAATTGGTAATGCGAATATATAGGAGAAATACTCGGGTTATGGATTATAATCTTTGGGCGGAATTACATTGATGACATTTATGGAAAAAAAAAGGTGGTAGAATGAGAGTTAAACATCTGACTTGTAAACAAGTAAAGGTATGTTAGATTAGAGGATAGGATGGTATAGAAGTTGGAAAATAAATGGATACAATTGTGAAGGTAAAATGGAGTTGTCACTCTTTAAAGGAATCTACTTGGAGGGATGAAAAGGATATGAAACAGAAGTTATTGTACTTGTTTTCTGGAACTGGTAAGTTAATCAAATTTCGAGGACGAAATTTTTATTGGGGGGGAGAATTGTAACATCCGCAAAATTTTAATATATAATTGTGAGTTGTGAGGGTAATTGAATGTGATTACGGAGGGGGTGTCACACTTATATAGGTAACCTCCAATACTGTACTTGACTTAGTATAGGAATCATTAAAAGCTATAGCTTACCCTCTACCATTTAGCTAATAGGACTAAACATCATCGGAACAGGAAGGAGTAAAACTCCAAGTCCTTTACACAATCTTTATAACTTAGTTGTTCCATTGAACCAAGATCTTGGGATCTCCAATCAACAAGGATGGATTACGCTATAAAGATTTAATTGTCGGGTTTTTATCCCATTCCCCTCGATAAACAGTATACTTAATCTCTAGAAAGGTCTTTCGTTAATGAATCTAAATCTTTTGACTTGATTTAGCCAATGAATCTGATTCTACTAGAGATCTACTGTCTTATGGTATTACATCTTTAACGTATATGTCTAGATTTACCATTATACTTTGCTTTGTACTCTTCCCATAGCCTACTGACTATCACAATATATCACAATTCCAGGCACTTGCTTTGTCCAATAAGGAATGTCCTCCTAGAAATTATGAAGTCAATAACTTCTTCTCCAACTTTATTTAAGCTATAAACTTTGATTCCATATTGAAACGTTCTATATAAGTTTATTTTGAGGACTTCCACAATACTGCACCACCTCAATGGTGAATACATATCCATTTGAGGACTTAGTATTTTTAGTGTCAAATATCCAATTTGACATCAGTTTGTTGACTAAATAGGGATAACCATAATGAGTGTATTTCACGATTTATATTAATCTATTAGCCGTTCTTGAATATTCAATTTGACATTCGTATTCACCTTGATTCTTTACTAAGTGTAGATTTCGATCCACAGGAGCCTTAGTAGGTGAATTGTCATAAATATTGAATTTTCTAAATATAGTGTCAATATAATAAGACTACGATAAGACATGTTTATTAGACGTTTTAGAGATCTTAATCTCTAATACTGCATCAGTTAAACCTTATATCTTTCATATCCAAATATATTGTCAACACTTTCTTGGCAGCCAAAATAATGTCAACTTTTCTTCATCAATAGGTCATCTATATATAGACAGATTATGACAAAGAGCTGGAAGTGCCTTTAACATAGACACATTTATTACACTCGTTGACTTTAAAGTCATTTGACAATATTGTTTTGTCAAATTTTTCTTACCATTACTTAAAAGCTTGTTTAAAGCCTATTCAACAACTTTACAGACCTTTTTTTCTTGGCCAGGAATGACAATCCTTCAGATTGTTCCATGTAGATCTCTTAATCTAACTCGCCAAATGATGGCTTACGTCCATTTGAAGTTTTCCTCTAAGGAATCCAAAAAAAACTTTTGCAGTTTTTGTTGGGCAATATACGTTGTTCAACATATCATACATGTCATTCAGGATGTGGTTTTTGAAAATAAAATTCCCACGTCCTAATGAATTTAAACAACATTCTTTTGGGTATTAGTTTACCCTTAAGAATTAATAAGGGCTCCTTCAGTTTAAGAACCTTACTAGGTTAAAATGTAACGAAGTAAAATGACATCTTTTAATGCCATCACTTAAAGTCATTGTCGGAAAATTTCTCTAGCCTCTACCCTTGCGTGGTAATTTCTTATACCACGGGAGGTTGGACAACCATGGAAAACTAAAATAGAAACAACCAACTCAAAATTCATAATACACAATAGCAAATAATTGTCTTAAACTTGTTGGAAGAAATTTAGAATTTGCGGGATTTGTGTATTATGAAGTTGAGGCAAGAGTTAGACTCTTTATTTTAAAGACAATTATTGCCCCGCTCTGGTGCTAACGGAAACGGCAATTTGTCTCCGAAGATACAACGACTTACTATCTCAAAGTAGTAGCACAACAAACTTTGAAAAATTGTGAATCAAATAATATTTTGGAACTCTCTTAATAAAAGACAACATGTTTTTATTGATAACACGTTGAAATGCTCTAAAATGAATTGAATAAATGAAATGAAATTGGGGGGGGGGGGGGGGGCATTTGTAGAAGTTGGAAAGGTATCATTGAATTGTCATGTCCGATCAAAAAGATTTTTCGAAAGATTATAACCTTACGTCTGAATAGACATATTATTTCACCCAAAGAACATATCACTTCACTCAAATGGGCCCATCATTTCATTCAAAGGGTTTCACCCAATGGACACATCATTTCAACCAAGCACATAACTATTTGGTTGAATTAACTACAGTTGGATGATGATTGGGCGCCATCAATCATCATCCATGTGTCATGAGCTTGTTATGCGTCACATGTTGTAACCAGTCACTCGTTACCATCAAAATAAATTTATTATTTAATTTATCATTCACCATTTTTCAACAATATGAACCAAAAGTGGTCCCTTTTTGCGACGAACTTGAGAAAAATATTTTTTGAAATCATTCATTGATAAATAAAAATGAATATGATATTTGATATCTACTTTATTTGAATGGGCCTTCGAAACTTTATGGAGCTAAGTGCTACAACGTGATTATTATTTTTGTTAGATGGTATTCTAGTATTCATTATGAACTTTCATTGGGGGTCACCTCTAAAGTCCATATGAGTATCCAATCATTTATCTTGATATTGTTCAGTTCATTGTAATATTGAATATACATGCGGTCTTTAAATGGTCCATTTCATATATAATTACTCAACTGGCTTTGTGGATTTGATCATATGGTTCTTGCTAAGCGGTTAATGGGCCCAGGATTAAATTATTCGCAGAGCACGCTGGAGTAGCAATGGGCTACCAGTTAAGGTTTCGTCGTTCAGTTCCCACTTGGGTATCCTTTCGCTAGCAGTTTGGAGGTTGTCTGTGTGATTGGCACCGCGATGTACCTAACCATGGCCAATTCTATGTGGTCAAGGGGGCTCCCTGCACGGAGTATAGGGTAGTAAATGGTCCTTTCAAGAGACATAAAGTGGTGATCATGTAACTGGCTTCTTGCCTGATATGGTCTTCACAGGCTCAACTATTACTGTTGCTTATCAATATGATATGTTTTATATATTTTGATCAAGCTATCATTATTTTGTTTCACATACATCCACTCATGGTCTCATTGAGCTTTGCTTACGTGTTTTAAATTTTTTCCTTCAAATATAGGGGATAAAGCGAACAACTCAAGATTAGTTGGCCTAGAAAAGAGCTCGATGTGGTTAAGAAACAAGTTGAATGATTAGGGATTGTATTTGTTCTGGTTATTAGGTTATTATCTAGTCAACATATTGATGTTATGATTTTGGTTAAGTCGCATCCCAAGAATAGGACCTAAAGAAGGGGTCCAACTCTTTGGGCGTGATAAGGTGTTGCATTGTGGAGGCTCAAGCAGCAGATTAACGAACCTAAGAGGTCCTGGGACCCGATGCTCCACTAGCGGGTGCTAGAGACGTCCCAATCACGAGTTGTAGGGCCTGGGCACTACGAGCTCTCTCCATAGTCTTTTGCTTGTTTGGTGTGTTGCTGGGTGTTCCCATTGCTACTCATATCTTCAACTCTCTTTTCCAACAGCCTGCGCCAATTGATGCGTGCGAAAAATAGCACGGGTCCAATGGACTTAGACTATCATTCAAGATTTGGGCTGAAGCCTTTATTATTATAGGAAAAGAGACCTGTAAAACAACATGTTAACTTTGACATTCAAGTAAGTACTTAAGAAAAAAATAAAATGAGAAAATAAATAAACGTAATAAGAGATCGAGATATGATGATCAAATTACAAGTAAATGTCAAGTTCACGAGAGGATGCTTCATGACTGCTAAAAAGAGTGTTTAAAAGGTTAGGAAACCATACACCTGGGGATCAAACCTGTATATAAAGGGGGTGCCCCTACTGCTGGGATCTATCCCTTTTCCAAATTTCCAGGGAGATGAGTTAAAGTGGTTGGATAAGTGGCAAAATCCTTATCCACAATTGGATCGTCCAATGTGAATATCCTTTCATCGAGGAAACCCTCATTGGTAGGGAGTCTCAGCCGCTAGAAAACTCTTGCGCCAAGGAGTCCTAAGCTTCAAAGAGGCCTTCATTGTTTAAGCTATGTCCCTAGGACTAACATGGCCTGATGTGCGGTTGACTGGTGGGCAGTTGTACACCACGTGAGGAAGGGAGATTTTCGAGTTTATGACCCCTTCGGTTGTCCTGGTTGTTCATGATTATGGATTGAGTTCAGGGTACTTTGGGCCTCTGTCCTTCGTCTTAGACTGCTTGGCCCCTTGGGCTATCGGGGTAGGTATATCGGGCATCTCCAAGCCTTATTGTTCTTCTTGGATTGGGCTCCTCAGATATATGTATTAGGGTGATTTGTGTATTTTCACTGTATTGTAAGAGATGATAATGTAATTATCCGTAATTTTAAATTGCTATAACAAAAGCAAGATAATATGGGCCCTGATGGTATTATGTTTGGCGTTATAAAATTAGTGATGTATACTTAATTAGCTCCAATATGGGTCATTAATCATTAATCTTACTTAGCTATGATGGGGGATGTTTAATCATTGTCAAGATTGATCAACTTGGATGAACACACCTCAATATTTGGCATTCATCAAGGCTTTCTACCTCTTTTTTCTTTTGGATTTGGGCTAATTAGGTTGTGCTTATCTGACAAATAATTCTCATTTCATTCCATTCGATCGAATTGAGGTTCTACCAAACATTACAGATACATTCTTGAAACTATAATTGTAATTATAATTATACTTTTTATTTACTGGCAAAAGTTTACACAAAACACTCCTTAAGAGACATTATACTAACAACTCCTGAGGGGTGTACCTATAATTGTACAAATTATATAAAGTGTTTGTGATATTTAAATTTTGACCTCAATATGTGTCACTGTAATTTAGAGGGTGTTTGGCTAAACTTATTCCTAAAAATATCTTATAAGATGTTAGGTATTATGAATATTAAGAAATTATTAAATTATGGATGTTCATTTTCATCTTCCATCCTCTTTGTATTCTACCATAAATTATAAACCTTTTAGTTCATCTCCCTCCATCAAAGATGAGACCTTTGGTTGTAATTTTGTAGCCTATAAATAGGTCATTTTATTTTGTATGATGATATAGTGAAAAGATATAGAATTCTCCGCTCTTTTCTCTCACTTCTAATTCTCATATTGTTGAAATATTATATAAGTTTTAATAATACATTATCAACACGAGAGTTCTACATTTTCAAGAAAGCTCCACCTAACCGTCAAGGGGATCTTTGTAGTAAGATATAGTTTTCAAAGGTAATATCTCTAAAGTAGCATAGTAAAATATTTATTACTTATATATTTATTTTTATCAATCGTTGTTTATTATAATATCTTTTACATGCATATGATATATTGGTTTTGAAGATAATATCATAATATGAATATGCTAATTTTGATATATTATATGATTGTCACAACTATCTATTTATTCATTAATTAATTTTTTGATCTATTTTATAATATTGGATTGTCTAACTTTTTTTGTTATTTTTATGATAGTGATATTATGTCGAATCTTGCAAAACTTGACTTTGTGGCTCTTGATATTACGGGAAGAATTATTTATCATGGGTATTAGATGCTGAAATTCACTTGGATGCAAATGGTCTTGAAAATAATATCAAGCAAGGTAATAAAGCATCTAACCAAGATAAGGCCAAAGCTATAATTTTTCTTCGTCGCCACCTCCATGAAGGATTAAAAATTGAATATCTTATGATAAAAGACCCATTTGTTCTATGGAATAATTTGAAAAAAAGGTATGACCACCAGAAAACTGTAATTCTTCCAAAAGCTCGCTATGATTGGATGCACTTGAGATTGCAGGAGTTTAAAACTGTAAGTGAGTATAATTTTGCAATGTTTAAAATAAGTTCTTAGTTAAAATTATGTGGAGAACAAATCACTAATGTTGATATGTTAGAGAAAACATTCTCCACCTTCCATGCATTCAATATTCTCCTGCAGCAGCAATATCGTGAAAAAGGTTTCACGAAATATTCTGAGTTAATTTCTTGTCTTCTTGTGGCTGAACAAAATAATGAGCTTTTGCTGAAAAATCATGAGTCTCGACCGACTGGTTCTGCTCCATTCCCTAAAGTAAATGTAGCAACACGCAACCACTATAATCATGAATCATATCGTGGCCGTGGTCATAATCATAGTCATGGTCGTGGTCATGAACGTGGATATCGCGGTGTCATTCTAAGAATATATCTTTCCACCAGAAGTGAAAAATGGTGAAGGAAAACCTGAAAAGGAAAACAGTGGGCAAACTAGCAAATATGTGGATCGTTGTGGTGGAAAAGGTCATTCGTCTCGTACTTGTCGTAAGCCAAAGCATCTTATTGACCTTTATCAAGAATCTCTTAAAAGAAAGAATAAGAAGATTGAAACAAATTTGGTTGATGACTAAAGTGATGGATATATTGATATGACTCATCTAGACATTGTTGGTTTTTTGCTAATCCAAATGGGAAAATTCATCACTTAATTGGTGATGAAAGTGTTAGCAAGTAATTTTTTTATTTCTTGTTTAGAATTATGAATCTTTTGTACAATATGTTTTCTATGATAATAAAGAACTTATTTACATATTTTATATCATGTTTTATCTCACTTGTAGCATATATTGATATTAGTTTTATATTTTTGTCATGTTTTATTCAAAAATGAGTATCTCTTTGGTTAGCGCCAACATCAATAATGAAGATATATGTCTCGCTGATTTGTGACACAAAACTTAAGAATAAAAACTATTTCTCTTATTAGTAATAAGAAGTCAATGTTAGTCTATATCCGGTAGTGCAAAGTTAATTGAGGACTCCGGAAGAGCTAATGTATTGTTATCCAGTGGAACACAAATTTATATTGATGATGCACTTTATTCCACCAAGTCTCAAAGAAACTTTATAAATTTTAAAGATATCCGCCGAAATGGATATCATATTGAGACAACAAATGAAGATAATATTGAGTATCTCTATATCACAAATGTGATCTTGGGGAAAAAATACATATTGAAAAAATTACCGGCATTTTCTTCTGGATTGTACTACACATATATTAGTACAATTGAAATTTCATGATATCATAAACTAGAAGTTTACAAATCATAATAAGTTTGTTGTTTGGCATGACCGGTTAGGCCATCTCAGATCAATTATGATGCAAAAAATAATTGAAAATTCAGATGGACATACATTGAAGAGCCAACAGATTCTTCAATCCAATAATTTCTCACGTGTTGCTTGTTCTCAAGGAAAATTAATTATTCGACCATCACCAACAAAAATATATAATGAATTTCTAACATTTTTGGAACATATACAGGCGATATTTGTGGACCAATCCACCTACCATGTGGACCATTTCAATATTTCATAGGTTTAATTGATGCATCAACTAGATGGTCACATGTATCTTTGTTATCATCTCGTAACCTAGCGTTTGCGAGATTACTTGCTCAATTAATTCAATTACAAGCACATTTTTCTGATTATCCAGTAAAGAAAATACGCCTTGATAATACTGGAGAATTCACTTCTCAGACTTTCAATGACTATTGTATGTCTATTGGATTTAATGTTGAACATCCTGTAGCACAGTTCATACATAGAATGGTCTTGCAGAATCATTCATAAAGCGTCTACAATTAATTGCCAAACTATTGCTTATGAGATCAAAACTTTTCATTTTTTGTTGGGGATATGCTATTTTGCATGCAGCAGTACTAATTAGCATTGTGTCAACAAGTTATACAAATTCTCTCCTCTTCAATTGGTTTTTCGTCAAGAACCTAATATTTTCCATCTAAGAGTCCTTGGGTGCGTGATATATGTCCCAATTGCGCCACCATAACGCACTAAGATGGGTCCTCAGATAAAGTTGGGAATTTATGTTGGTTATGAGTCCATCCATCGTAAAGTATCTTGAATCATTGACAGGAGACTTATTTACGGCTCGCTTTGCTGATTGTCATTTGATGAATCAGTTTATCCAACATTAGGAGGAGAGACTAAACAGTTGGAATAGAAAATTAGCTGGAATGAATTATCATTATCTCATCTTGATCCTTGCACTAATCAAAGTGAACTGGAAGTTCAAAAGATAATTCATTTGCAAAGTTTAGCTAATCAATTGCCAGATTCATTTATTGACCCCAAAAAGTAACTAAATCTCATGTCCAGCTGCTAATGCTCCGATAAATATAGATGTCCCTGTTCGACAAGCTAAAATTGCAAATGAGCCTAAAACACACCTGAAGCGAGGTAGGCCAATCGGTTCCAAAGATAAAAATTCTAAAAAAAGAAAAGGAGCTTTTAATCAAGATGGCCAAATCAAAGATACAACTCTGGAAGAGTCTCTAGGCGTAAATAATGTGTTAGTTTCAGAACAAACTTAAGTACCTGAAATTCATGAAAATGTATCTTTATAAATTATGTCCTGATGGAATATGTTGTAACCGAAATGAAGTCATCGTCGATGATATTTTGCATATAATGTTAGGCTTAATGTAATACATGATAATGAGGATCATGAATCAAAGTCTATTCAGGAATGTAGAAAAAAAATAATTGGCCAAAATGAAAAGACGCAATTGAGGCAGAGTTAAACTCGCTCGCACAACGAAAGGTTTTTGAACCTGTAGTCCATACACCTGAAGATGTAAAATCAATGGGATACAAATGGATATTTGTACGAAAATGAAATGAACAAAGAGAGAAATTATCAGATATAAGACAAGACTTGTTGCTCAAGGGGTTTTCACAAAAGACCTGGTATTGAATATGAAGAGACATACTCTCTTATGGTGGATGCAACTATTTTTCGGTACTTAATTAGTCTGACAGTAAAAGAAGGATTAGATTTGTGTCTATTAGATGTTGTTACAGCCTATCTCTAAGGCTCACTTGATAATGATATCTATATGAAACTCCCTGAAGGATTTCATTTGCCCGAAGCATACAATTCAAATTCTTGAGAACATTATTCTATTAAATTAAATACATCCCTATATAGGTTGAAGCAATCAGGGCGAATGTGGTATAATCATCTCAATGATTATTTGTTGAACGAAGGATATAAAAATGATCGCATTTTTCCATGTATTTTTGTGAGAAGATCTGAAAATGAATTTGTTATAATTGCAGTTTATGTTGATGATTTAAGTATTATTGAAACTCTAGAAGAGCTTCCAAAGGCAATAAAGTGCTTAAAGAAAGAATTTAAGATGAAAGATCTAAGATGAATAAAATATTGTCTTGGATTGCAAGTTGAACATTTAAAAAATGGAATCTTGTGCATCAAGAAGCTTATATTGCGAAAGTGTTAAAGCGATTCTATATGGATAAATCACTTCCATTTAGCACCCCAATGGTTGTAAGATCATTAGATGTGAAGAAGACCCTTTCAGACCTCGAGAAAATGATGAAGAACTACTTGGTCCTAAAGTACCATATCTTAGTGCAATTGGAGCGCTTATATATCTTTCTAACCATACAAGACTTGAAATAACATTTGTTGTTAATTTATTAGCAAGATATAGTTCTGCACCCACACAAAGGTATTGGAATGGAATTAAGCATATACTTCGCTATCTTAGAGGTACGATGGATATGTGGTTATTCTATTCAAAAGTATCCAATTGTGATCTAGTTGGTTATGTCGATGTTGGCTATTTGTCTGATTCTCATAATGGTAAATCGCAAACTGGCTATTTATGCTTTTGTGGTAGTACAGCAATTTCATGGCGATCTATAAAACAAACAATAACAGCCACATCATCAATCATGCAGAAATTATAGCAATACATGAGGCAAGTCGAGAATGTTTTTGGTTGAGATCCATGATTCAACTCATTCTAGTGACTTGTGGATTATCACTTGAAAAGATTATTCCAACGATCCTATATGAAGATAATGCAGCATATATTGCTCAACTGAAAGAACGAAACATATTTCACCAAAATTCTTCTTCACTCATGATCTTCAAAAGAATGGTGATATTGATGTTTAACAAGTCCATTCAAGTGAAAATCTGGCAGATTTTTCCCACTAGGTTTTCCTAGTAAGGTTTTTAATGAGGCAGTATATATTCACATATTGAAAAATAATGTACTCTTCTTCCTTCACTAGGTTTTATTCACTCAGGATTTTTTCTAGTAAGGTTTTAACAAGGCATATTCTTGATTAATGAACATCCAAGATGGACTATTATGAATATTAAGAAATTATTAAATTATTCTACCACAAATTGTAAACCTTTTGATTCATTTTCCTTTATCAAAGATGAGACCTTTGGTAGTAATTTTGTAGCCTATAAATAGGCCATTTATTTGTATGATGATATAGTGAAATTATATAGAATTTCTCCAATCTTTTCTCATACTTCTAATTCTCATATTGTTGAAATATTGTACAAATTTTATAATATTTGGGAGTTTATAAGCTCTAATAAAGTTTTTAGTATTTTTTCTTAAAAAAAGAGTTTATAATATCTCAAAATAAGATGTTTTGGATCTTATAAACTCTTTAAAAAAAAGTTAACTTTCCTAACTTTTTTTATAAGATCTTATAAATTATATAAAATTAAGGGTAAACATCACTTTTGATCCCTCATGCCACTTATCCATTTTTTGTCTTTCATGTTTCCCTCTCATCAGACTTAGTCCTTCAAGTTTATATATATTTCATCACTTTTGGTCCCTTCCACTATCGTTCCGGTAAAACTAACGGATTTCTTTAAAAAACAAAAACAAAAGTATGTTTTGTTGTGCAAAGGTTTCAAAACTAGGACTTTGAGGAAAAAATTTAATATCTTCACCACTCCACCAAACACACCATTTGGTTATTTTTATAAATGAAATATTACTTAACACATATAACTTACTTAAAAAAATTATTTTTGCTACTAAAAGGAATTGAACACAAAACCTTGTGTAAAATATTTAATACTTTTACCACTCCACATACACCAATTAATTATTTTATTAAATAAAGTATTATATATACATAACTGTAAAATAAAAATACATAAAAGTATCTCAAAATCTTACTGAAAAATCTCAAAATCAGCCAACATAAATCATTATCGTCATACATATCCTGGTAATAAAAATTAAAATATAACCAACCAAAATAACACAAGCATCTAACAATTTGTTATAAATCACAACACACAAAATACATTAAAGAAATACATAAAAGTCATAAATAAATACATAAATATGATGTCATTAAATAACAATTTCTTTTTTTGTGACTTTTATATCTTTTTTTAATGTACTTTATGTGTTGTGATTTATGACACTATTAGATGCTTGTGTTATTTTTGGTTATTATATTTTAATTTTTATTACTAGGGTATTTAGGATGATAATGATTTATATTGGTTGACTTTGAGATTTTTCAGCATGATTTTGAGATACTTTTAGCGTGTTTTTATTTTGCCATTATGTATATGTAATGTTTTTATTTAATAAAATAATTAAGTGGTGTACTTGGTGGAGTGGTAAAGGTATTAAATTCTTTAGACAAGGTCTTGAGTTGCCTTTTAGTAGCAAAAACAATTATTTAAGTAATATTGCATTTAAAAAAAAAACAAATTGTGTATTTTGTTGAGTGGTAAAGGTATTAAACATTTTCCTTAAGGTCTTGATTTTGAATCCTTCGGATAGCAAAACAATATTTTTTTTAAGAAATCCGTTAGATTTAACGGAAAGATAACGGAAGGGACCAAAAGTATTGAAATATATAAACTTGAGGAACTAAGTTTGATATGAGGGACCAAATTTGGATAACTGACATAATTGAGGGACTAAAAATGATATTTACTCTAAAATTAATATGTCATAAGATAAAAATATCTACATTCATATATTCACACACTCTATCTCTCACACATACCCTCCTGCCTCTCTCTCTCTCTCTCCCTCACATACACACACAAACACACATTCTTTCTCTCTAGAATTTAAAAAATATTTTTTTACTATTTAATTTTTCTTTCATTTGAAAAGAGAAAATACTCAGTTACTTAATAATAAATTAATATAGTTAAATAAAATTAGACTGGCATTAATATTTATTTTACTGGAAAATATAATACAAGATATTATAAATTATACGATTAGAAATCACCATTGCAGTAACAAAGAAAATATAAATTATATATCTGTATTAATATTTGACTAGCATGAATGTACATATATATTATTTTTATTCAAAACTTTAGGTAATAATTCGTTTTTTTTTATTGTAAAAAGATTATCTATTAAATTTTTATTTAGAATTAAACTAATGTGTACTTTTTATTAAAGCGTTTTAAAAAAATATAAAGCAAAATATGTCAAGAAATAACAACTTATTTGATTATAATAGTATAATACCCATTTCAGTCATTTTACCATATAAAGAACCTTAATATGCCAAACATCCTAACATCGATCTTATAAGATGTTTTCACATCCTATAAGTTTTAGTATCTTATTTCATTCAAACACTTTAAAAACTTATTTTATAATAAAGTTCAATATCTCATAAGCTCTTAAAATATCTTATAAAATGTAGGAGAAATATTAAAAAAAAAGCTCATCCAAACACCCTCTTACTCTAAATATAAATTAATCTAAATTGAATTTTCCAAGGTTAAAATGTCAGTGAGCAAAATCAAGTATAAAGGATTGATGAAAATTGGACTTCTACAGTTCAATAGACGAGAGCTCAGTTAAATAATAAGTAACAAGATTAGTTTTGTAATTTCAAGTAGGGGATGTAGCTCAAATGGTAGAGCGCTCGCTTTGCATGCGAGAGGTATGGGGTTCGATCCCCCGCATCTCCATAGTGTTTAACCTTAGTGATGGCAATGGGGCGGGTCTGGTACGGGTCCGGATTCAAGACCCGCCCATTTAATTTTTGCCAGACCCATACCCGCCCGCCCCGCTTGACCCCCCGTCAGACCCGCCCCATTTAATTTTTGTCAGCCCCATAACCCGCCCCGCCCCGCCTGGACCCGTACCAGACCCGTCTCATTTAATTTTTGCCAGCCCCATAACCCGCCCTCGCCTCGCCTCGCCTCGCCTCGCCTCCATGCTAAAAAATTTCCCCCTTCCCGACCTAATTAATTTATACAAAGAATACATTAAATTAATATTTTTTTAAGAAATAATATCAGTTTAGATTTAAATATTTTAATATATTTTTAATTCATATTATATAAGATTTATAATATATATATATATATTAATAATATACAATAAGAAAGAATATTTGGAACCGGGGCCGGGGGGGCCGGGGGGGGCGGGAGACAGGACCCATAACCCGCCCCGGACCCCGCCGTTAGGTTTTAGCTGTCCCAGACCCGCCCCGAACCCGAAAAATGGCATCCCAGACCGCCCCATACGGGGCGGGTCCGGGACGGGTTTTTCGGGTTCGGGTTGAAATTGCCAACCCTAGTTAACCTATAGATAGCATTTCCTGCTTTTTTTTATTTCATTTTATACAGAAAGAAAAAATCTGTTATTGGAAATAGAAACCAAATTAAGAATTCAAAAAGGGTTAATTAAAATTGAGAAACATCAGATATTTAATAACTCTAATTATAATTTTTCTTTTCTTTTATTTTTTTCTTTTTTGGAGAGCAGAAATCATGTCTGAGCTCTCAACTTAATAAAATAGTGAAAATTTCTTTTGTTGTCTCAAATTTATTACTTTTATTTTAGAATAACTAAAATACGATATCATTTTCTTATTTTTCTTAAGCTGTAATTGTATAATTACATTGATCTCTCAATAAACGCAGCAATACATCAATAATTAAAAAATATCTATATAACTAAAAATAATGAAATAATTAATAACAAACTTACATAAAATGAGATAAATATCCACATGTTTGATGGAACTTGAATTTGTGACTAAACATTACTGAACTTATATATATATATATATATATATATATATATATATATATATATTCCATTCCTTTGTCATATGCAGCACAACCATATTTTCTGCAATTTTATTCCGATTATCGTATTCCATTCTCGACAAACAAACATGGCCTGAACGAAAGCCACTGTTTTGTTATGACCTAGATAACATTCTATTTTGGGAAGTACAAGCATGACTTCGTTATAGGTTGCTCGTAGCCAATAAATTCCTATTTGCTGGAATTGGATAGAAGATTATGAATAAGAATGTCAGATTATTACATATTGGAGGATTAAATACAATTTATTCCTGTGTCAATGAAAAAGTATAAAAAGTTTTTGTGAAAAAATAAAGTGCAATTTATCTCCTTGTGATTTAAAAAATAACGTGATTTACCCCCCTCTCGGAGGGAGATAAGTTGCATCATTATTAATATCGCATGGGGGGTAAATTGCTTTATGCTTTATATAAATAAAAAATAAATTACATAAGCAAACACATCACATTTCAAAAAGAAATAAAAAAAATCAACTTAAGAATATTAACAAATAACAATAAAATTGGTCCAACAGCGTTACAAGCCGACGTTTGTAAGTGAGAAGCGTATTTTTTTTTATATAGTATAGATACCAAATCCATCTTATCCAAATTATAACACCAAAAAAAAAAAAAAAAAAAGTGGGTAAATAACAACCTCCTCCACCTCTCATGAGGTTTGACATAATTACAAACACCTCGTTGTTGTTTGAAAAAAATACAAATACCCCCCAAATTTTAACGTCCGCTTAAAAGCCACTCCATTGGCCTCCATTAAGTTTTCTTCCAATTTTTTTAAACTGACCAAAATATCCTTTTAAATTATGAATTATAATATTATACATTTTTTAAATTTTATAAAATCTTTTGATGGACTAAATACACCCTATGGATTGTTTATTTTATTCATTCTCAATTTTTTTATAAAATTTTTAAATATTAAAAAAATCAACAAAAGGTAAAGTAGTAATGTCCACCTCATTGTTTAGAGGCTACATAATTATTTTCAATCTGAAAAAAATATTTGTATCTCTACAAATAATAAAAAAATATTTATAATTATATCTCAAATTTTAAATGAGTAGCTGTAATTTAATTAAAAAAAAAAGAGTTGGGTAGAATATGACACTCACCCATAATTTTTTAGTTTGTTTGGTTGTTTATTTATCTTTGTAGTAGGTTTCAATCATTCAATGTCAAGGGTTGATAGCATGTAGCAGCGGACATCCTTGTCATGACAATTAATTGTTCACAGTACACATTGCACTAGGAGTTGATCCATTTTGGAAATCTCAAGTTTAGGTGTGGATGCAGAAGTCCCGTTGGGAGAAATTTAATTATAGACAGACAAAAATCATTGATTTTGGTCAAACATATGTGCTCCATGCCACATCTCATGATTATTGTGATACTCTTTTTTCCTGGAAATTAGAAAAAAAAAAAAAAAAACTAATAATTTTACTATATAGTTTTGTTGTATTAATTATTTAGTCTATTTTACTACTTCTTACATGCATAAATAGAATGAATAGTTTTATGGAATAATTATATTTACACCCGACCTATATAGTTTATTTAAACAAACCATTATATATCTTTTGCATAATTACACAAACTATTCTCGGCGACCAAAAAAAAATAGGGGTGGTTTGTGCAACGATACTAACATTTTTAGAGGGTGTGTGTGTAAGTTTTTAAAAAAATAAGGGGGTTTATGTAAGTGATAATGATATTCTTTTTATACAAACCATCCATATATTTTGAAAAATTGCATTATTACAGTATCAAGAACTTATCATGTCAAATACTACTCCAGTATTTTATTAGATCTGATGTTTTATTATTCAAATACTTTTTAAAATCTTATTTGTCCAAACAGCTTGGCACAATATATAGAAAAGAATATATACGATTTATTAAAATTGTTTAATGAAATTAATAATTATGATTCCTTACTTAATAAAGTTTAATCCATTTTCTTCTATGTTTTTCTCTTCAATTTGATCTCATCTTATATTTTACATCATAAATTAATTATATCAAGTGCGTAATATCTTTCAATATTCTTTTAAATGTGGAGAACGTAATTATAAATGGGGATTGAAAATATTACTAATATAATTTCAACTTATCCCCAAGTCAACGTATTTTGGGTGGAGTGAAGTTGACTGCACGTGGGTAGGTGCATGCATGATTCATGAATTACAGATTTCTTTTCGAACAATATTGCATTTTTTATTTTTATTTTTTTTGTATATTTTCCTGATAGAGGAAATATTAATAATTTTGATATATTTCAAAATACTCAAATTGCAACTTTTCCATTATTTATTTTTTTGCTAGTTTCTATTTTATTTTAAATAATTTTCCATTATTTGCAAATATATATTTATTTTATGTGCATTAACATTGTAAGACAACAGAAAACTTTGTGTAAAAAATTAAATATAATTATAATTTAATAATATATACTATATATTAAATTTAATATGAAATTATTATGTTATATATACTTTATTACATAATAAAATTTTATAAATATTTTATTTTAAATAGTATTTGTAGATATATACAAACATAAAATATACCATAATCACTAGTGTTATTGATGCATGCAGATATTACGTGATTTCCATGACTAATATAAAATAGCAATTATATTTGGTGTACGAAGTAGCTAATCTCTGATTATTTTTATTTTAGTTTTGGTTGCCTGTGGGAATCATTGTACAGAAAAAATCAAATAAATTATAATGAGCGGCCTTGGAATTTAACATAATTACGAATACTTTTTTGAAAAATTACTAATTTAGGGAAGTCATAGAAGCCTGGAATTGTCAACTTTTCCATTGTTGTATTTTCTTCTAAGGGGGAAAAAACGGATGAGGTTGATGAAAAAATTTAAAAAAATTATCTACTTAGTTCACAAAAAAAAAAAAAAATAAATAACCAGACTTTATTTTATAAAAAAAAATATAAAATTACAATTCAGAGTTACAAAGACATTTAATTCAGTTCACAATAATAAAAAAAAAAAGTTAATGCAATCTAACCGAGATTAATGGATCGATCGAACTGGTTATTGAACGACCGTCAAAATACGAAGGTACTAATAATTTTTCAAACAACAATGGAGATTATTTATAATGGTACCAAACCTCAGATGAGTTAATATAAATTCATTTGGATTCAAATTTAATCCAATAATTTTATGAAATTGTAATAAATAAATATCAATTATTAAAATGAATAGAGATTAAAAGAAGAAACATGGAAGGTTGATGGGAAGAAACAAGAGAGAAAGAGAAACCCACTCCGGGTGGAAGGGGTTGAAGATAAAGATGCGCACGTGAGTCTGGGAAACAGAGTTAGTTGCACCTACCTACCTTATATTATTGTTGTTGCCTTTTGTTCTGTCCTAAATCTGTGTGCTGTGCTCTGCACCGCTCTTGTGCTTGTCCACTCACATTGATTTCGCATTTTTATTCATATTCCCTAGTAATAAAGCAACCCACGTGGTCGACGCCGTTATCCGCTCTACTCGGAAGGCTGCCTTCGTTTTTCTTTTTTATTCTTATATGTTAACAAAGCTATAATTACATTATAAAAATTTTAATTAATTAAATTATTATTTATAATATACATTAATTACTAATATTAAATAAGAATAATTACATTGACCAAAATACGTGACAACAGATCTCACCATTCACCGCACGCAACAATATACGAAAAAATGTATAAAGTTAATTTGGTCACAAAAGATTTATTTGACCTATAATATATCAGTAATAAATCTACTAAGAATAAACATATATATTTTTTTGTTAATATCAATAAATTTAGTAAATTTTGACTAATAAATGATCTATTTGGTAGACAAAAATAAATGTCACGAGTACTAGTACGTAATTTCTCAAATCATAAGGAGTTTACATATAATTACACAAAATTTCAAGAAATAATAATGTAATTATCTTTATTAAATATGTATAATTAATCAACAATTGCTATTATTGTAAATCAATAATTATATTTATTATTAAAATAGATCGAACACGACTCAAAATTTTTGTTTTATCAATTAAGCTGGACCACATGCTCAGGGAGGCGGCTACTTTGATCCTAGTATACCTTTTTCTTTTGTTTTTTTCAATAATTAAAGTTGACATAAATTTCATTGTCGTGGAGAGATTGTAATGTTATAGTTGGATGTTAACTGCTGGCTATTTTGTGATAATTAAATATTAAATTTCATGTCAATGAGGTCAGTTCAACGAATGAAGGTGGGAACTCACTATCATCCATCTGTATAAATTCCATCAGTACGTGGGAATTTATTTAGTAATTGAATTATTAATTTTTTTATATTAATAGTCAGTATATTTGATTTTTACTTGTCAGTGATTAAAATCTAAATACGTGTTTACACCCATTAATTGTGTTAGAATTTTTGTTAGTGTATTTTGTGGGATTGGGTTATAAAAAAATTGAGTTTTTACTACGTTATTTATAATCACAATTTACAAATCATGGTAAATTAATACTATTAAATATGATTATATAAAATTAAAGTAAAAAGCTTAACACAATAATTTTTAATTATAGTCAAAATATTTATCATGGTTTTGGCAATTAGTAATATTTTGGGCTTAATAGTCAATGAAATGCGAAGTCATGATTGATTTGTTTTTTGCCACGAATTTTTTTTTATATATATATAATTAACCATAACAGAAAATTATATTTTTTCTGGTGCGTCCTGACCAGAACGTCGATTCTCATGTGGTCACATATTGATTCTCTCATCTTCTTCTTCTTATTTTTTTCACTAATAACAGTAAATAAATTATACTAGCTATCACATAGATACACTGAGAAAAACTCAAAATGACTAACAATAAATAAATAAATTACAATAATTCACAAAAAATAAAACAAATACATAAACATCCAATGAAATTTATTCGATCTCAATCTTATTTACGAGACTTTAACTCTAACTTTAATTATTAAATTAAGGTATAATTAGTAGACACTGATTCTTGACAACTATAAGACAATTATAAAATCTTGATTGGCACACATGTTCTAACCACAACTTGCCCTAACTGGTTTATGGGAGGCAAATGGGAGGATCTCTATCTCCAAAAGATGACATCCATTTCCAATGCTGGGGATAACATAAAGGTGGAAAGCAGAAACGCATTTCCCTATTTGTCACATCAATCTTTAACCATGTCCATTAACTTTAGTGTTTATCTCTAAATGAGAGTGGGTATTTTTATTTTTTATTTTTCCAAAAATTACCCGTTGGAGGTAGAGAGATTTTTTGAGGTTCCTTTCCTTCTGGATAAAAGTATAAAATGGAAAAGTAGAACGTATGTCCTAACCAAAAAATAAAAATAAAAAATGAGAGTGACCATGTTTGGTTCCTATTTTTTTTTTTTTTTTTTTTGTCATTAAATCAAAAGTTTCCATCTGAAAGTTACTTCATTTTGTGGTTCACTTGCACATTACTTCCCACAGGGGCAAAAGGAAGTGACAGAATAAAAATATATTTGAAGGACAATAGTTTTGTATAAATTTTTATATATACAAAAGTACACTTTATGATAATTTTTGTATGGAAAAAGTATAGAATGGGTTTTATGGTCTAATTCCATTAAAAAAAAGGATCAAATGAACATCACCTCACAATTTTCTTTTAAATTAGTTGTTGCTGCACGCGGTCCCTGCAAGCATAAAAAAAAGAACTATAATATGAGATGAAGAAAAAAAAAATTATGGGGAAAAAATCATGGTGTGAAGGGATGAGAATGTGAGAAGAGAAACGTGCAGTAGTGAGTGAGAGAACAAAAAATAATTATAAAATTATTCAAAATCATTGAAATTACTATTTTAACAAATATAAAAAAAAAAGGAAGAAATGGATTAAAGGGTAAAATTGGGTATTCAAAGACTGGTACAGCAAAAAAATTTCTTTTGTAATAGTACGATATTTTTAATTTAATTAATTAATTTATTTATTTATAAGCTTTTCACTCTCCACTATCTTTTAATAGTTATTGCTTTTTTATTTTCATCCATCTATTTTTGTCACCATTTTATTATCAATTTAATATTAATATATTATTCTGTATATATTTAATATTAAAATATAAAAAATTATTTATTATATGTACGCAAGAAAGGCGTGCCACAACGGCTAGTACTGTTATAAAGAAAAGAGAATTTATAGACTCAAAATGATAGTTTTCATACCACTTACACCAAATTTTATATGTCACTAAAATGCCCTCAAAACTATCAGGTATTTTACCCACTATCTTCAACAACAATATTTGAGTTATCTTGCAATAGTCCACGTTTCCTCCGGTTCTCAATTGCTGCAAAACTTCTCATCGTACTAGCTCTTTCGGTAGATATTTGTAGAATCAGAAACGCAAAAATTTTTGTTCTTAGATCTATTTGATTTTATTCATTCGTTCATATGTTGTAATTGAATCTCTAACACTACAAAAATAATGCTATAGCAACGGATTTTTTGCAGCAGAAATTTTCGTGGCAAATTGCCACGACTTTGCAATGGAATTTTCAAAAATTGAGTTTTTTATGATAAATTTCATGGCAAAATAACAATGAAATGTTGCAATGGACATTCCGTTGCAAACTTCCGTTGCAAAAATTGGTCAACTTTTGGATGGTACAATTTATTTGCAAGTTGCTGCAAAAGTTTTGGCAAAATTTGTCACGAACCATATCCGTTGTTAATTTGCAACGGTTTTTACAATAGCTAATGTCTGTGGCTAAGTTTGCAACGGAATTTCAAATTATATCCGTTGCGAACCGCTTTTGCAACGATCTTCAAGTTACAAAAATTTTCAAAAAAAATAGTAATTGTTTTTGCCACGAACTCCATGGTATGGGGTCTGTTGCAAATGAAGAGTTGGGTGTTGCAACAGATTGTGCCACGGACACAAATCCGTAGCAAAGTTTGATAATAAATTGGCAATAGTATTCTGCAACAGACATTTGATCCGTTGCAATCCGTACAAGGTAGTTAGGGACATTTATTTTTTAATGTTGTATTTTGCCACGGGTTTTGCAACGGTCATTATATCCGTTGCATCCATATGAAAAGGTTAGTGGCATTGCCAAGGACCCGTGTTCTGTTGCAATCCGTACAACACAACTCTACTCAAAACTCCATATTCAATACTTTATCAATTTTATACTCAAAATTGATCATATATTGTAATTATTAATCAATATCTTATATTTTATTTTAGATGATATAAATTATGGCACTTTTATTTATATATTTAACCTTTATAGTTTATATAAAAACAAACTTAATTAATAATTTAGTAATTTTTAATATTTTTTAATTATTTAATATGACACATATGAATTTTATGTTATATTTTAATATATATTTGTATTGTCTTATACTTTTTAAATTGACAAGTATATCAAGATACATAGTATGCATTATGCAATCTATTTATTACTTATAAATTTATGTTGAAATTTAGTATTCTTGTGAATTAATCTAAAAATAATGATAATAATGATGGTTGAAGAATTCTAAATATTTTTATTATTATTTTATTATACATATATATATATATATATATATATATATATATTAATATGTAATGAGATCAAAAGGCTTAATTAACAATTACGATATCTTAAAATTTAGTCACCCGATTCATATCAAATTTTAATATATATAAGCTTGTGCCCATTAGATCATATCTCGACATCCGCATACTCAATTAGTCTAAAACTTTACCAAATGTATTTTGTTGTAAGTTTGATCATATCTAACGGTTTAATCTGAATTTTGATGGCCTGATTAACCATTGCTATTCAATAATGTAAAATGATAGTTATATCAATGTAATACTAATATTTATGAATATACAAATTTATCGCAGATTGTGAACTTATATTAATCTCAACTATAAAATATATAAATATTATAATAATAAATAATAATAATAAATAATATAATAATAATAATAACAGTAATAATTAATAATGTTTGAATAATTTTAATATATTTATTCTTATTTTATTATATATATATAATGAGATCAAAAAGCTTAATAATCAGTAGTTGATATTTTAAAATTTAGGCGCCCAATTCATATCAAATTTAAATATATATAAGACCGTGTCCATTAGATCATATCAGATGGTATGATTTAAAATCACATGGCCTGATTTAACATTAAATCATAAATATTTTTGTGTATTTCAATTACATATTCCAGATAATGAATACTTTTCTACAATATTAAATTGTTCAGTATGAGTTTGTTGTTAATGATATTGATGAAGAAAGAAAAGATAGTTTTGAAAATTATGAAATGAACGATGATGATGAAGCACTTGGACAAGATGAAGATGATGATGATTATTGATTGAACATATAATGTGCCTCATTTAACTTTTGGAGATATTGATTATTTTGAACATAATGTATTTGGTTATAATGTTCCTCATTTAAATATATTTTGAGAAAATATAATTTTAATAAAAAATAACTTAACTTATATATAGAAAATATATAAATAAGAGATAAATTTAATTTTTTATTAAAAAAAAAAAAAAATTATAAATTAAATTAAATATCCAAAATATATATGTATTTTAAAAACATATATCTATAAATAAAAAAATATTATTTAATTTTAATAAAAAAATTTAAAACACTTTTTTTTATTAATTTTTAATTTTTCTCTCATTTTTTCATCTCATTTTTTCCCTCCCGCCATATTTTTCTTCTCTTTCCCACCTTCCCCCCCCCCCCCCCCCCCTTTTTGCAGCCCATTTTCCCCTTGCCCTAGTTTTTCTTTCTTATCTTCCCTTCTTCCTCCTCTTCTGTCCCCTCTTCTCCACCTCTTTCCGCCCCCCACCGCCACCGCAACCGTGCCGGCCTCGTCGCCCTCGCGCACCACCCTCGCCTAGCCACCGGCCGTCGCCCTATTGCCACCATAAACTTTATCTCTTCTCTTCTTTGTGATTTTTCTTAAGAAATATTTTATTTTGTATTTGGTAGATGGGTTACAACATTTTTGTTTTTGTTTGGCTTTCCTTGGTGGTATATTAATGTATATTTTGGTAATATAGTGGTGTTAAGAAGTTGAGTAATGGTGTATGTAATAGTTTATATAATGGTATTAAAAAGTCTCTACTTTATTGTCTTGTATTTTAAATTTCATATTTATATAATTGTGTTAAAAATTTATATTGTGGTTCATGTAAAGAGGTGTATATTGTTGTCTATTTTGTTTGACATATATCATAATGGTGGATGAATATATTTTATATATTTAGTATATATTGTAATTGTGTTAAAAGTAATATTTAGTATATATTGTAACGGTAAATGAAATATTGTCTTGTATATTATTTAGTTTCTATAATAGGATGGTTGTGTTTATGAGGTGAATGGGATGATTGTGTTGATGAGATGAATGAGATGATTGTGTTGATGAGATGAATGAGTGTTGTTGTTGATGATTGTAGATTAGGATTTTATAATTAAGTTAAAAGCTATGAATTTAAAAGTTTTAATTAAACTAATTTAACTAAGTTAACTAAACTTTAAAGTTCAACAAAACTATTTCAACTTAGTTAACTAAAATTTATTAGTTCCAACTAAACTAATTTAACTAAGTAAACAATGAATTTAAGAATTTCAATTAACTATTTCAACTTAGTTAACTCAAACTTAAAAGTTTCAAATAAACTAATTTAACTATGAGCTTAAAAAGTAGTTTCAAGTAAATTAATTCACTATGAATTTAAAAGTTTCTACTAAACAAATTTAACTAAGTTAACTATGAACTTAAAAACTTCAACTAAACTTTAATTTTTTAACTTAGTTAACTCAAACTTAAAAGTTTCAATTAAACTAATTTAACCTAAACTTAAAAATTCTATTAAATTAATTTAACTACGAACTTAAATTTTCTACTAAACTAATTTAACTAAGTTAACTATGAACTCAAAAAACTTCAACTAAACCTTTTCAACTTAGTTAATTCAAACTTAAAAGGTTCAACCAATCTAATTTAACTATGAACTTAAAAATTCTATTAAATTAATTTAACTATGAACTAAATTTTCTACTAAGCTAAATTAACTATGAATTAAAAAACTTCAACTAAACTTTTTAACTTAGTTAACTCAAACTTAAAAGTTTCAAGCAAACTAAACTAATTTAACCAAGTTAACTATCATTGAAAGTTTCAATGAAACTAATCTAACTAAGCTAACTATTATTACAAACTACTATTTAGGAGCATATCCTTACTTCAAAGATATTCCATAAGAGACTAAGAACTTTTGGTTTCGAAAATTATTTCAATTTTTAATTTTTAGTTTATTCTTTTATTAATAAAGTTTGGTTATGTTATCATATTGATGTATTATATCTTGTAGGTACGACGTCAGAAGATGTAAATGAATCAGAAGATGGCTCCAACAATAATGATCTATCATTCGGTCAACCACCTTTAGATAATTGTAAAATGATGATGACTCCCATATTGAATATTGAACATGTTTGTGTAGTGGACATGAAATTTTAAATTTTTGTGTAATGGACATGTTTTGACATGTATTTTGATTAAATATCTTTTTATGTTTGATTTTAATAACTTGTTAATTGTAGATTAAATATAATTTTAATTTAAAAATTATGTATAAAAATTTTAAAAATATATTATAAATGAAAATTATAAAAAATATTTGCAATGGGTTTTAACAAAAATAATCGTTGCAAAATTTGCAACGGATTGAAGTTCATTGCAAATGTCGTTGCATAATTTGCAACGGCTGCCGTTGCAAATAATGCATTGTAATTTTGCAATGAAAATATTATAACAAAGTCGTTGCAAAATTTTGGCAAGATCCGTTGCAGATGTCATGGCAAAAGTCACTGTAAAATTCGTTAAAAAGTCAAAGTTTAACAACACTATTTACAACGGATTTTGCCACGCACGATTGTTCGTTGAAAAATTTGCCACGGACGAAAAAAGTCGCTGCAACTATAGAATTAGTACTTATAGCAACGAACAAATTTCTGTTGCAAATTTTCGTGGCAACACATTTTATGCAAATTCCATGGCAAATGTCTGTTGCTATAGCACTGTTTTTTTGTGTGTAGCATCCACTGCGCCCAAAAAGTGTTGGAGCAAATTCCCCCATCCAAATCTTACTCCTGGAATGTCCTCATTTGTGCAAATTGCCTCCCAACCTGCAACATATTAACTGCATTTCTATGTTTATTCGTTTTACTTCATGAGAGTTGAGAAAAACCCATTTACTTATCTTTTTCGTGATTGAAGCCTCCGCCAAGCTTGACGATTTACGGCCTGGAAAAGGGATTCAGGGAATGGTGATTAAAGATGGTTTTATCTCTAATTTGTTTATCAACAATTGCATGATTAATTATCGTATAATATGGATCCTATTTACAGAAATTGTTTGTTGTTGCAGGAACTTGAGGCCAAAATGCAGGAACTGCTCCACAATCACAAAGATCATGTATACATCTATATCTAGATACTATTATAAAGAGAAGAGGGTTTATAGATTCAAAGTGCTAGTTTTAATACCACTACATCAAAATTTTTGAATGCCAAAAATGCTCTTCCATTGACAGAACATATTTAACTTCCCAACTCATATTAAATTAAGAAAATTAATTCCATGCAATTACTACACTCACAAATTAAATTTACTCACTTTTGTTTAATTTTATTTTTGATTAAATTAAAATTAACATATTAGTATTTATTTTGCATATAAGTATAATCATCGCTACTGATATAATATATACTAGTCATTATGGCACGCCGCCGCTGCATGCATATAATAAATAATTATTTTCACTTATAAAATATATTATAAATAAGATTATAAACCAACACATCATATTTAAAAAAATAAATAAAAAAAATAAAACTAATTTAAGGATATTATCGATAATAAAAAAATGTGTGGGTGAAATTTTCATATTAATATAGATAGATAGTAAAAATCATACGGATAAGAAAAAGAATTTGAGTAGGGGTAGTTGGAAATAAATAAGGACGTTTTTGGTAATTTAAAAAATTAGTGCTTCGGTGTAAGTAACCGCTATTTGTGAGTATAAAAGGAGTTTTCTTTTTTATATAGTATAGATAGTGCACAAAATTTCAATTTTTAATTTAGTTCAAGTAAAATGTGTATAATGTATTGAAATTAGTGCATTAAAAAAAGTTGTTACCAATTTTTGCATGTGAGGTTGTAACGTAATGATAAATTTTAATATACAGAAACAAATTATGAGTTTTAATATAATAAAATATAGTAAAATTATGTAAGCAGGTACTATGTGCCACGGTGTCTAGTTATATATTAAGGGAAGGCATTTTTTTTTTTTTGTTGTGTCTCCCCTTTTTTGGTTTATTTTTTAATCTAACTTCCTACTTCCTCCACTATCTTTCGATAGTTTTTTCTTTTTTTTTTTTTGAATTTTCATACATCATTTTTATCACCATTTTTTTAGAAATTTAACATTAACTAATTATTTGGATATACTTTATTAAATAATAAATATTTTAAAAATATTTTATTTTAAATATTATTATAGAATTTGCAAACATATAGAGCGTGCTACAAATACTAGTATTAATACTATTGTATTGTAAAAAAAAAAAATTACTATTGTCTTTAGGACAGTTAGAGTTGATAGAATCATATCATTATTTTAGTAAACAGTAATTAATTTTTGAAATAAAAATTATTGTAAAAAATTAATTATCTGAGACATAAAATATGTATTAATGCACCAGAAAATAAAAAATCAAACGAGGAAATATATTATTTACCGTAATTCCTACTTGATTAATTGCATTTTTCACATTTTACCAACTGACATATGCTATATATGAAATTAGGGTATTGGATCCCATGAACAAGTTCAAAATTATGGGTTTGAGTCCAATCAAATGTATGATAATTTATCTCACTTTATATGAGCAGTTGTAATTTGTTTATTTTTAGTTATTCGTTGAATCTATATAATTTGTTTATTGATTTTAATCATATTGATGTATTAGTTGAATTAATATATAACTAAAAAAAATGCACAAAAACATTACTTGTTTAAGGGAATTTTCCTTTTTTCTTTTAAGAAAAAGTTGAAAGAATATTTTCTTAAAATAGTATCATGAAAGAATAATTACACTAAAAAAAATAATTTTTTGGTACGCTATATGAATTGTCACGATTTAAAATTTATAATAAATCAAATATGAATCATGGTCAAACGAAATCAATACGAAAACTTATATTTTAACCCCGATTAATAAATATTTTTCAAGATTTAGCTATTACCAAAATATTTCTTATAATTTTAGTTATAGCTAATGTTTTGGCCTTATTTACAGAATAACGATTAGTAATTATTGCGGCGTCATGATTAATATATATATTACCATTTTTTTTCTTTTGTCCACAAAATTAAGTGTAGCAAAACATCATATTTATTTTAATGTGGTATATAACTTAAATACTCTTAACATTTCATTTACTCTGGTTCAAATTTCTCATCTATCATGAGCCGATAACAGAAATGGAGTTTGAGCATGAGAAAATAGGATGTACAAATACAATTATCATTAAGAAATGTACGTTATTTAATTTTATACTATATGATTTACAAAATACATTTGAAACTTTTATTTGATGTTAATAAAACTATAAGCATTCTTTATTTTAAAAAAAAAGAAAGATAGAATGTTTAAAAGACAAGTGAAAAATCTTTTCGCATTACCTAGGCAATAAAATTGAGATCTCACAATAAAAGTTATACGCTTAAATTTTACAAATATATGTGTTTAGGCTATTGTATTTATTATCTTTTTCGGCCTATATTTTAAAAACATTTTAATATACTAATATAGAAAAAAAAAAGAGCATCTATATTCACAAACAATAGTTAATAATACCGTCATACCAATTTTAAATACGACCATTATACTCCTAATTAAGTATTTTTAAAAATTAATTATAATTATTATTTTTTTCGTAAAAGTGACTCCATGTTATTTTACTACTACACAAATGCTTTTATTGTGTCAATACTCGATAATATCTTAAATAGCCTTTTTTTCGATAAAATATAATTTGTTGCTTTTATATATATATATATATATATATATATATATATATATATATATATTGATGTATAATATATTTTAAAATATGACATATTAATATTATTTAGGATTAAATACAGTTACCACCCCTGAAGTATTCACCCTACATCAATTACCCCCCTAAAGTATTAAAACCTTCAAAAAACCCTCTGACCTTTGTTTTTAAATTTAAAATACCCATTTTACCCTTAATACCTTCATATATATATATATATATATATATATATATATAATATATATTATAATAAATATAGAATTAATTAAAAAGGGATGATAAAATAATAAAAAATATAAAATTAATATATATTTATCATATATATTTTTATATATGATAATTATGTAAATATGGTAATTTTATACATGTATAAATTTATTTTTAACTTAGTTTGACAAACAAATAAAATTAAAATAAAATGTCAATGATCACAAAATAAAAAGAGTTCGATGAACAAGTGAAATTAAATTAGACAAATGGTGATTTTGGCATTTTAAAAATTACTTTATTTTTTTTTACAAAGTAATTTTTATAAGGGTAAAATGGGCATTTCAAACTTTAAAAAAAAGGTCAGGGTTTTTTTTTGAAGGTTTTAATATTTCAGGGGGGTAATTGATATAGGGTGAATACTTCAGGGGTGGTAACTGTAATTAACCCTATTATTTATTATATGCCTTAAGTGACAACGTGCCATAATGACTAGTTTAAAAAAAAAAGGGTTAGATATATTTTCCACCCTGGACTATTATAAAGTGCATTTACAACCCTAAATTATAAAATACAACAAAATACCCTCATAATATGGACTAATTTTTTCTATGACAATAACCTTATTATTTACACCCCTAAAATATGTCTATTACAATCATTCTTCTAAATATAATTTGAATTATTATAAATTTTTTATTTAAAATAAATACTACCAAAATTTATGATTTTTATAAAATATAGAATCTATATAAACTTTATAAATTTACAATCCTTATATTTTTTTTACATAACTAGTAAAAGATATTTTTTAATGTGTTGTTATATATATTGAACTTTTTTAAAAATAAATTATAAATATAATTTTAAAATATTACATCCAATATATATATATGTATATACATTGTACACTATGCAAATTTATAATATTTAATGATATGTGTGGCCCAAAGAAGTTGGGCCTACGAGAACCATCATTAAGGCCCATAGTGTTAGAAGAAAAAAGTGCAAAGACCTTCCTATCGGCCCAGCCTCATATGCGAGAGGATAGGCCCAAGTTACTTATAGATCCGACCCAAATACCTAGCCCAGTGAGAAGGATCGGACTGAGTCTGTTGCCAGATATCCATGTAAGACATCCACCTAAGCTACCACATGGGATTACTCGGCCTACATGGAAAACAAGGGTCAGGGCGCCCCCTCCCCCGACTCCCAAGGTAGAAGGATCCCTCATAAGGTAAAGAGTCCTCAACGACAAAGAGTCCTCCTCGACTAAAAAACACATCCTTCAACAAAATCAACTGAAGATAAGACCAAATTATATCTTATCCTAACTATCCCTATCCATTCATCCGAGAACATGCAGATTCCTATCGGAGGGGGGTATTCCCTTATATATACAGGTTTGGTCCCAGCGGAGGATGGCTCCTGCTCTCGAGAATTTACTTTCATTGGCTATTTGGCACTCTCTTTGCACTTTGAATACGATTTATCTCACGGATTTAATTATCCTATCACGATTCTTTATCGTGATTAATTTCTTGCAATTATTTTCTCCTAAAATCAATACTAACTTGAGCGTTGGAAAGCTAATATGTTGTTTTGCAGGTTTTTCATCAAGTTCTTTTATCTCTTGATCCGAATCCAAATCCTAAGTCCAAAGCTTGTTGGACTCGTGCTACTTTTGCACGCATCAATTGACGCGGTCTGTGGGAACACAGAGTTGAAGACGTGAGTTGTATGAAAGCTCCAAGCAATGCTGCAAATAAATAAAAGGTTGTGGAAGCCCCCGACAACAATCAAACCTAGCTGGTTGTTGCAGGGATGTCTCTAGCCGTAGCCACTGGAGGGTCTACCCCTACACCTTTGGCACCAGCAGCACCACCTTCAAGATCTGCAGGTCCTGTGGCTAACCCCCTAAGACGAAACACTTCTTCAAATACCTCCGCAGGCAAATTATCTCCAGCTTTTTTGGAAGCTATTCAACAGATAGTTTCAGCAGCCATGCGAGAACAAGCGGTGGTGTTGGCCCCTGCTCGTGTAGCCACTCCGTCAGATGTGGACACTCCTGAAGAAGAAGTTGAAGGAGACCTCCTTGTGCCTGCGCCCCCAACAGACAGGACATAGGGAGCTCCCTCGTTGGTTCCTCAAGAGGTCCCTGCCCAATGGCTTGCACGCTTTGAGTGTCTCCAAAAAGGCCTTCAGGATGTTCATTACTAGATTGGAGGAGCCCCCAAAGAAGAACAAAAGGGCATCCCCTTTATTGAAGCGGTGATGGCGGATGAACTCCCTGCCAACTGCCGTACCCTAGCCATCATCGAACATGATGGCACGACTGACCATCAAGAGCATCTCTCACGTTTTGAGAATACAACTCTCTTACATAGGTACACGGACGGGATCAAATGTCATGTTTCCATTACTACCTTTGCCAGGGCAGCCCAGCAATGGTTTAATCAATTGCCCGTGGGAGCGATCGGAAGCTTTCAAGAGTTTCGATCTCTTTTTTTACACTAATTCACCAGCAGCCGAAAGTTTCAGAAGATAGAGCTTAGTCTCTTTGCAGTGCGGCAGAAAGACAAATGAGACCCTAAAGGAGTACTTGTAGAGATATTATGCTATTGCATTGGAGGTGCCCTTTACCACCTAAGAAGTAAAGGCTAGTGCCCTTTCTCAAAGACTCCTGGACTCGTTTCCAAATTTGATGCCCTTCTAGCTCGCGCTGCAAAAGGCCAAATTGCATATTACGCTCTTATGTTTTTAAAATTCAGCTAAAAACCCCCTATATTTTAAAAATAGACAAAAAAACCCCTCAATTTTTTAAATATAGCACACTTGCCCCTCACCGTTAGTTGAAGTTAAAGGCGTTAAAAGACGTTATGCCCTTATCTATTATATATTATTTCTTATTTTTATGACCGTTGGATTTTTTTGATTGCATAACAGCCATAGGATTTAATGAATACATTTCAACTGTTATATCTAAATTATTACGGGTCAAGATTTAATTAATTTTTATATGTATTATTTCTATAATTATAAAATAAAAAATATTATTTGTAAAAAAATAACAAAATTAACCCTATCCCCTCCCTAACCCCCGCACCAGGCCCCCTCCACCCGCTGCCCCTCCCTACCACTAGGCTACCCTCCCCCCAACCCCCCTCCCGCCGCCAACGCAGAGGGGGGCGACGTCGCCGTCCAACTTCGAGGAGGGTAACGGTGACGTTGAAGGCAGAGTGGGGTGACAACAACGTCCCCCCAACTTGGGCGATCGCCACGCAGTGGGGCCCCAAGGTAATTTTGGGCGACAACGATTAAAATTTCAAAATAGTAAAAGAAAGTATTAAAATGTTTATTGTAAATACATATAGTAGTAAGGTTTGAATTATTAGGAGAAGCTATGAAGAAAATTTCAAAAAAAAATAACAGAGAAAGAAGAAAATACTTACAAATTTTTTTAAGGAGGTCGTGGTCCTTCAAGAAAAACGGAAAGAAGAGGAAGAGAAAGAGAGGGGGAGGCTTATTTCGTGGTTAAGATCATGGAGAAGGAAGTTAAACCCACGACCCCCTCATAACCGCCTTTGATTGGGCGGTTACTTGACGGCTCAAGCGCGTGGAAGGGGGCAGTTATCAAGCGCTCCCCTTGGCACCAACAATCATGGTGGGCCTAGCCATCATCTCTCCACTGACAAGTAGCAGGGCGCAAAGCCCTAAATTCATAAATAGGTGAAAAGCGGGAAAAGAAACAAGAGAAGGACACCTTGAACTCTTGGCGCTCCAGGATAGGGGGCTACCCCCTTAAAGCACGACAAGGAATCCTACTCTAAGAAGAATTTTGGGAATACCCCTTATCCTTAGAGTGGGGGGACCGAATGATATTTGTGGCCTAAATAAGTTGGACCCAAGAGAACCATCACTAAAGCCCATAGTGTTAGAAGAAGAAATTCCAAAGACCTCCCTATCAACCCAACCGCATATGCAAGGAGGATAGACCCAAGTTACCCATAGATCAGACCCAAGTACCTGGCCCAATGAGAAGGACCGGACTGAGGTCTGTTGCCAGATATCCATGTAAGAAATCCACCTAAGCTACCATATGGGATTACCTAGCCTACATGAAAAACACGGATCAAAGAGCCTCCTCCCCGCCCCCCCACCCCCTCAACACCTCAGACTCCCAAGGCAGAAATAGTCCTCAACGGTTAAGAGTCCTCCTCCGCTCAAAGACATGTCCTTCAACAAAATCAACTGAAGATAAGACCAGATTATACCTTATCCTAACTATCCCTATTCATTCATCTAAGAAATTAGGAGAATGTGAACACTCATCGGAGGGGGGCATTCCCTTATATATACAGCTTTGGTCCCAGGCAGAGGACGGCTCCTGCACTCAAGAATTTACTTTCATTTGATATTTGGCACTCTCTTTGCACTCTGAATACGATTTACCTCACGAATTTAATTGTCCTATCACGATTCTTTATCTCGATTCATTTCTTATGATAATTTTCTCCTAAAATTATACTAACTTGAGCGTTGGAGTGCTAAAGTATTATTTTGCGGTTCTCATTCCTCAAGTTCTTTTATCTCTTGATCCGAATCCAGATCCTAAGTCCAAAGCTTGTTGGGCCCGTGCTACTTTTACGCGCATCAATTAATATCTAGTATTAAAAATTGTTTGAGTAATTATATGATATATATTTTATTACGTGGTCATGTATTTAAATAAAAAATTTTGCATATCACATATTTTTTTATAATATTATATGCATTATGTATTTATATATTTTACATGTACTGTTTTAAAATAAATTATATATTTTATAAAATATATTTGCATATACTGAGCTTATACATATTTTTTTTGTATTACATAATTTTATAAAAGATTATATATTTTAATATTATTTTTAAAATAAAAATTTGTGTAAGGGAGTATTTGCAAAAACTTTTGCTTTTAAAAAAGTGATTATTGTAGAGAAAGTTAGAAGTTGTAGCAGAATCAAAAGTGAGTAGTGCTTGTAAAAAAATTGAAAAATAGATAAAAGCTAAACTGGATAGTGTTTGGAGAAAAATCACTTCCAAAATAAATTTAATTGATGAAAGACTATTTTCTCCACATGTCAAAAACATACTATCTTTTTGCGTATTATTTCACTTGTTGTTCGTCATTAATATTTATTTTGATTAGGATTTTATATTTATATTTTTTAAAATATTAAAAAATACATTTAATTTAATAAATATCCCATTAAGTAATATAATTATTAATTCATATACAAAAATTAAACTTGCATGATTGTAAAAAATAATTATTTTATTAATTAATTAAATAATAGTGAAATAAATAATATAATTAGATGACATAGCATATAAAATATAAAAACTAAAATATTAAATATGTGAAAGTGTAAATTTAATTATTATTATTAAAATTTAAATTATTTAAAAACTTTGATATCAACTTTAAATCTATAATTTTAAAAATAAATTAAAAAGGTAAAGTTGAATTAAGGTTATTATAAGGTAAAGTAGTAAAATATAAGGTTGATTTATTTACAAAAAAGTGAAAGTAGCTAAAAAGCACCCCTCAAGGTGCTTATAACTTTTGGCCTAAAAACGCTTTTTTAGCCATTTCAGAAGCAGAAGTTGGTATCGCAAACACTTTAAAAATGCTTTTTTGGAGCTAGAAGTTAAAAAGCATTTTTCAAAAGCGCGTGCAAACACTCCCTAAATATTACTATAAGTAGTTCTGGTGGAAGTTTTTTTTTTTTTTTAATAAAACTTATTTTAAAGAGTAAAAATAAAAAAAGGGGTATGTGAGAAGAATATTTTTGTCCTATCAATACTAAATTATTACGTTAAGGGTCTTTTGAATACTTTTTATATTTTAAGAGTGTTAATGCGATTCAATACATAACTCAGGGGGTGCAAAATATATTTATAAAAAAACAAACAAACAAACAAAACAAAAGACTGTCGGCAATAGGAGGGATTTATGGGGTTTGGGTGTTAATAATTTTCCTTAAATCAACGGTTTCCTCGCTGTCAAGAATAATTAAATATTTAAATATGTTTATAACCAACACAAAGCTTTAATTAAAAATAATTGTTGTCGCCTGATTCGGGTTTCAATCTGATAAGTTGATTTGCCACGCCTTAATAATAGTGACTTGCGTGCACATAATACTATGTTGATCTTTTAACGTAATTTCGTAAATTATATATTGATGTCACGATAATAAATGATTCACGGGTATTTTTAATATTAAAAAATATAATTATAATTAAATTATAATTTAAAAATTAAATCTCATATAAATCATATATAAGTACATTTATATATATATATAATATATATCATTACGTAATAAGTTTGGTAAATTACAGCTACCTAATTGGCATAATTATGAATACGTTATTTTATATAATTACAAATTTTCATGTAATGTAGTCTCCAGATGGTGAGGTGGACCTTATTGAAACCTTTTTAAAAAATAAAAAAATATTTGAAAAAATGTAAGAAAAATTTGAGGTGGGTAAAATAAATAAAGCCATACAAATATTAGTTCATAAAAGTACTTTTGAAATTTTTTAAAAATATAAAATTATAACTCATAACTCAAAAAAATATTTTAGTTAGTTCATCATAAATATTAGATTAAAATAATCGCAGTAAAATCAGGGAGTATTTATAATTTCTCAAACAAATAATGTAAAAATATATATATTTGAAAATATGTAAAAAAAAAATTTGAGGGTGGATAAAATAAATAACCCATAGTGAAAATTACAAAAAGTATATAAAATTATAATTCATAATTCAAAAAAAAATTGGTTAATTCATCATAAAAATTAAATGAAAACCTAATAAAAACTAACAGAACGGGATCATTGTTAGACGAACATTAAAGTTATAGAATAATTATAATTTTTTAAATGATAAAAAATATTTATAATTATATCAAATTTAAAAAAAAAAAAAAAAAAGCTATGGAAGAAGTTGCGTAATGAGTTGGACTAATCACTTTTGTCCAGCGAGGACATATCTATGTCTCATGTCCCACTTATCTATTATATTAAATTGTTATCAACGTCAATATTAATATATATAAATATATTATATTTATATTAAAGAAGTATAACTTTTTCATTATAGTCAATTAATATAATTAAATATTAAAAGTTGAAATAAATAATAATTAAGTACTGCTCCAAATAATAATCTCCTATAATTAAAAATTATAACAAATATTTTAATTATTTCAAACTATGGCAATTAATATCGATTAATCATGATTAAAACTTAATTATTTTTTGCATCTGGTTTAATTGAATATGGTTGATAGTGTTAATTTGTCAAGGTTTTTATGTTGTAGTGATTTATAGTGCAAAAAAAATTTGTTTTTGTTTTGGGTGTAGTATTAACAGTTTGACACACTTAAAAACGTGCATAAAATATAAAGTAATTTTGCTAATTTGAAATCGATTCAGTTTTGAACGGCTAAAAATAAGCAATTATCATCTTATTATTGAACCTAACTTGAAAGTAACATCTTTTATATAAAAATTTTTTTGGTTGTTTTGAATTGTAAAATTAAGCTAATTTAAGTGAAAAGTTCTACCTTTTGCCACTTATTAATAAAATTAGTAATATTTAATATTTTTCGAAATAACTTAATTTTACTTTTTTTGTCATTTTTAACTTTCTTTTCAAACACTGATTTTTCTAGTACATAATTTATAATCTTTTTATAATTTATTTGTAGTGCAAAAATAAAAATTATTGCAGATATTCTTTAATCATATTAATTTTTAGGTAGGACACCCCAACACAAAAACATATGGGCCATGTTGGTAGTATTAAACAACCTATTTCTCTTTTAATAATATTTATTTGATTCAACTTTGCAATACAGATCAATATTGAATTAATTTTTTTTAAGGTTATAAAAAGGTTGGATGATTTCACTTTCAATCACCATTGTGGGCCGTGGCATGCTCTGAAGAATATAAATTATTTATAAAAATACATATAAATTATTCATCAATATCATTTCATAAATGAATTAAACTCACAATTATTTAATTATAAATAATTCGTTGTTATCAATTGAATCAATAGATATTGACACAATATTAACTTTCATATAAAATTAAGGGTTAAATACATTTTGCACCCTAAACTATGCATTAAGTAAATTTACCCTTCTTAAACTATAAAATGTAACATGTCCTTTCATGATATTGACCAATTTTTCAATGATGAAAATACCTTTATACTTAAACTCCTCTCAAAAATGTCTATTACAATTATTCACCTAAAACATAACTTGGATTATGATAAAAAATATTTAAAATAAATACTACCAAAACATTTATGATTTTTATAATTAGTTTAGAATTTGTATAAATTCTATAAATATATAATACTTATATTTTTTATATAGATGTTCAAAAATTTATATAATTTTACTTTGTTGTTATATATATTGATTTTTTTTTAAAAATCATCAGTTTTAAATATTATATCAAATATATACACGGTAAAACATGTAAATGTATAATATAATTAATCTATAATATTTTATAATTTTTTGAGTAATGATTCAATAAATTATACTATTTTTCAAAAAGAATTTGAAATTACAGTTACACCCCTTCAAAAGTTCACGATTTACACTTGAGCTCATTTCGTTAGGATTTGGACGGAAAATATTATCGTAAGCAAAAAATGTACATAAATTTTTAATTTTGCTCCTTATTTAACAGTTCTATGTATATTTTTTATATTTTTAAAGATATATATATATATATATATATATATATATATATATTTGGAGTGAGATTAACGTCATTGTCTTTTTTCCTTCATAAGTACAAAGTTAATTACATAAAAGGTTAGATGAGAGATAAAATTAAAAATTTCTGAAATTTTTTTTTGCTAATGTCAGGATTTTTTATTCGAATTCCTTGCAAAACGGGATCAAATGTAAAAAGTAAATTTTTGAAGGAGGTGTAAGTTTAATTACAAATTTACTTGAGGGAAAGTGAAATTTCGCATATTCAGAGGAGGTCTATGTGTAATTAACCCTTTTAATTATGCATACATGTAATTGAATAAAAAATTATAAATTATATAACATACTTTTTTTTTGTAAAATTGTATGTATTATGTATTTATACATATTTACATGTATTTTTTTAAATATAAATTTACTTTGTAAAATGTATTTGCATGTATTGAGTATGTAAATATTTTTTGTATTACATAATTATTAAAATCTATAAACTTTAAATATTTTTTTAAATAATTAAGTAAAATTTTAAATCAGTATAATTAGTTACAGGATAGATTTTTTAACAAATATACTTTAGTGAGTAAAATAAAAAGTAAGGAAGGTAAGTGAGAAGGGCATTTTTCTCATGTTAATGCCAAATTGTTGTAGCAACGGAATATTTATTATTTTTCATATGTTACGGATATGTGAGACTATATGTATAGTTCAAGGGCCCAAAATACATTTAACCCTAAAATCAATGATTAACTATTTGTTTTGCTTCAAGTATAGTCTCACTTATGTTGGTATGTATATCATTTATGTGATTTTATTTAATTTATTTTATGATGACGTATTGCTCGATTAATTAATTTATCGAGATATTGAGTAATATATAGTTATTTCTTTTTATTAATAAGCACTTTTCTCATATTTAGGTTAGAATTATTCAGGGAGTCGTGTTTGTGTTGGAAGCGTGTTTAATAAATGTGTTGTATTTTCCTTTTAGCTTAAACCACACTTTATTTATATTTTTTTAGAAATTACATTAACACCTCTAAGTTAAATTATATAAATACTTTTTATGGTTTATAAAATTACAGCTACACTCTCTTAATGGTGTTAATATAATATTTTTCAAGAATTGTTTGTGTATGTTTTACATTTGAATAGAAGGTATAACTATAATTTTGTAAAACTAAGGGGTTTTATGTATTCAAGAAAAAAAAAGCATATACTAAAAATAATATTGCAATGGAATCAATTTGTGATGAGATGGACTAACAATGAATATTCTATAGCAAATTGTGTATTAAAATTATTAAAAGAATGAAATATGTAGGCAACAAAATTACTACAAATATTTTAATTCTGTAGCTTTTGAGATGGACTAACAATGGATATTTTGTAGCAAATTATGTATTAAAAATTTTCAATGAAAATTAGGTACATAGGCAACAAAATGGCTAGCAATATTGCAACAAAGTGTACATTAGTTGATTTTTTATTTCTTACACTTTTGTTGCCAATTTTCATTGCTAGTGCAAGAACTTAGCTACAAGGAAATAATTTAAAAATAATAATTATGGAGTATCTTATTTAAAATATGAACTACGGAATTATTGAAGTTTTGAAAATAAAATTTGCTACGAAGTCTTATTTGCAATGGAACAAAAATGACTATGAATATTATGTCGCTATAGTAATGAATATAGCTACAGAAATTTTATTTTTATAGTATCAACAATGCTATGGAATTTTGGTGGAAAAAATTGCTACGTAATTTTTGTAGCTATGGCATTGAAAATTAATTACTACAAATGTATTAAATTACTACAAAGGTATTACTACATAAATTGCTACATAATTTTCGTACCTATACTGTCGATATAGTAATAAATATAGCTACATAAATTATAAAAATATTAAATTATATTTTATTTTATTATAAAATTAATAAATTTGCCCCCACCTCACCCCTACACGCGCTGCCTACCCCCTTCCCACCCCACCCACCCCACCATGCGCCTGCCACCACCACCATGGAGAGACGCCCCATCAGAGGATTTGGGAGGCGTCGTTATTGCTTAGAGGGTCACCATTGTCCAGATAATTTTATAAAACATAAAATAAAGTATTAAAATTTTCATTACAAATTTATATAATAGTGATTTGAATTTAAATTATTATACAATAAAATATTAACTATTTAAATATGCTTAAAATAATAATAATTTAAATCATTATTATTATTGGTTGACAATATAGATTATATTTGAAAAATAAACTTTTATATATTTTCTATTATGATTTTGGTTTAATTTTTCATATAAGTTATAAATATATAACAAAAATTATATACGTTTTTTAATATTTAAATAAATATATTTAAGCAGACAAAATTATATTTTTATAAGGGATGGAAATGCAAAAGAAAAAACCCATTAAAAATAAGGTTAAAAAAGTAATTTTGCTATAGTAATTTAAAACACAATATATGGTCATTTTAGTCCAAAACATTAAAAGATAAGGTCTAAACACCATAAAACACACTTGCACGTGTAATACATCTTCCGTTAATTACTAACGAAAAATGTATTTTTTGCTGAGTTTTACAAATCACAGAATGTAGGGTTGGCAATTTCAACCCGAACCCGGAAAATCCGCCCCGGACCCGCCCCGTATGGGGCGGGTCTGGGATGCCATTTTTCGGGTTCGGGGCGGGTCTGGGGCAGCTAAAACCTGCCCCGGCCGGGTCTAGGGGCGGGTTACGGGTCCTGTCTCGAACCCGCCCCATTGGACCCGACCCGCCCCGGTCCAACCCCGCCTCTTTTTTTTATTGTATATTATTAATATATACAATATATTATAATAAAAAATTATCTATTATATATATGAATCGTAAATAATTTTTGCATATACCCAACTATATATAAAAATACCAAAAATAAAAAATTAGTTGATAAAAAATTAATAATTTAGATGAACGTATTTTTTGTCTTATCCAATTCATTTTAGATTAAAAATTATATTAAAATATTTAAATCTAAACTGATATTATTTTTAAAAAATATTAATTTAATGTATTCTTTGTATAAATTAATTAGGTCGGGACGGGGCGAAATTTTTAGCATGGCGAGGCGAGGCTGGGACGGGTTATGGGGCTGGCAAAAATTAAATGAGGCGGGTCTGGTACGGGTCCAGGCGGGGCGGGGGCGGGTTATGGGGCTGGCAAAAATTAAATGGGGTGGGTCTGGTACGGTCCAAGCGGGGCGGGGGCGGGTTATGGGTCTGGTAAAAATTAAATGGGCGGGTCTTGAATCCGGGCGGACCCGTACCAGACCCGCCCCATTGCCATCACTAATAGAATGTAGCCTATTTTCAAAACACAAGAGACGTTTTAACTATTTCAACCAAACACATGGGTAAAATCATAAAATGCATTTTTTAGCTAATTTCGTTATGCGCCACTGCCTGTACTAGGAAGTCCGCCTATCTGTTAAATCCTGTGCAACAGATGTTGATATGCATCTGCCCTGGAGTTGGTCATTATCGTTTGGATTTCCAACCACATGTGAACTCGAGAACTGTTGAAGCAATGTATTAAACATATGGAGTCAGTATCAATCTCTGATGTGTTGATACCAAGTACAGCTATGTTCGAAGTCCGACCCGACGTTGAGGCTAAGCAATAATTGGAGTTACAACAGCTGATTTATTTAAAAAGATTGAGTATACGATTTCATCTTTTATACATATATAATTGACCTTCTTTCCCATAAAGTTTCGTGTAATTATACTTAGATTATTTGTGATTTGGAAAATTATATATAGCACGTCTGAGGTCTGTTTCAATTTAACAAATAGATTCCTTACTTAGTCAAATTTCATTAAATTTGCTGATATTAATAATAATACAAAATAAACAAAAAATGAATGTTTACCTTCAATTGACTTATTACTAACTTATTACAGGCCAAACAATTTTTTTCGACTAATCTATGCTCATAACGGTGAAGATAAACTCATTACATGCATTAACACATGAACACATATGAAGGTATTTTGAAAATAAGAAAATTTATTTGACGTGTAATGAATCAGTAATCAGTTAATTAGGGATACTTTTATATATATTTTTATCTATATTTTGTTATAATATCAACAAATTCAACGAATTTTAACTAACAAGAGTATATTTATTAGACGAAAGTAAATCTAAAAGATACTAAAAATATAATTTTCAAATCAAAAAATCTAAATATAATTATATCAGTAAAGGAAATTGTAATTTTTCCTTGTTTATATCAGACCTTACCTAAGCAAATTGAATAAGGAATTTGACTGCCGCCTTGGGGATTCCCACCGTCGAACATTAATTACTTAATTTATTTTTTTTAATTAATAAATAAATTATTAATGAGATATTATTCAATTGGTGAAGTTGAGATTTTATAATCTTAAAATGCATGGGTTCAAACCCTCTTTATGCGTGTGATGTTGTTTGTACTTTATTGAATATTAGGGTGTTGTTTATACTGAATAATAGGTGTTGTTTCTACTATAATAATAAATATTGATTAGATTTAGTTTATTTGATATTATTGATTAGAGTATGATTGTTGTAATAGTTTTTTGTTAGATATTGATATTCGATAAGAATTATTGTAACCAATTTATTACAATTAATAATAATTCATTGCTCTTATATCAAAAAAAGAAAAAAAAAAGAAGATAAATACATTGATCAACATATGAATTCGATCAATAGATCAATATAATTAACAATAATAAATAAATTACAATAACTCATATCCACAAGTCCAATGAAACGACTCGAGCCATGACCTCAAGCTTATTCATGGAACATCAACCTTAACCTTAACCACTAAATATTATTTTTTTCATGTAAGAGCAATGAGCTATTATTAATTGAAATAAATCGATTACAAGTACAATCATTTCTATCGACATCAATATCTTAAAAAAGACTATCACAATAATCATACTTACTCAATAACATCTACTATTACAATGTACAACAACCTCTACTATACAGTAGACCAACCCCTGCTACATCCCAAGCACCTGGCGGATGCAGGATCCGAACCATAACCTATAAAATTATAAGACCTTAGCTTTACCAACACTAAATTAAGACATTATTAATTACTTTATCTATTCTTTTATCACTTGGATTAGAACTCACGAATTCCCCTTGGGAAATCTTTTGACCAATTAATTATTGACATGAGTTATAAAACTTTATTGGATTGGTGAAATTGAACTTCTACAACAAAAAGATTATAAGTTTGAATTTTGGGAATTTGGGCCATTATCTATTTTATAATAATCTATTATTTTTTTTGTCTACGTATTTAATAATTTAAATTATTAATTTATTATATTATTTATTATAATTTTATTATATAAATAATATAATAAATTAATAAGTTAAAAAAAAAATACTGGCAGCAAATTAGTTTATTATTGAGGTCAGTATGGGACTAATCACTACCAATATTTTGCTGTGCATATACTGCTGCAAACCCCAATTACCTCTGTCCCCACAATTTTTTATGTACCTACTTTTTGAAGGTATGCACTGCACATAATCTATTTTATTTTCTCCCTCCCTAACACTTTTTTTAGTCAACTATTCATTAATTGTAATTATCAACAGTTAATATATCGTTAACTATGAATAGTAAATACATACAACAAGTTAATAATTATTATTAGTAAATAAATTATAGATATAGATTAATAGAACTCAAATCCATAAATAAAAGGATATAAAATTTTAATTTCATCAATTAAATTAGATCCACCTGACTGTAAGATTTTGGGAGTTATATTTTATTTATAAATGCCCTACAATTGCATTATAATTTAATATCAAATGAGTGTCTTTTGGCCCTTTCTTTAGAAGAGAAGAAATGCGGGCTCTTGGTTAGTCTATCATTGAGTCTTTATCAATTATTAGGATAAAAGTGTAAATGTGGTACATAAAAATGTTAGAAAAATAAATGCAATTATTACAGTTAATTTGATATTATATATAAAGTTTAATACAATTTACCTCTATTATATTTTTAATGAGTAAATTACATTCTTATAAAAAATAATAGCTATTTACCTTCCGAATTTTTTACATGAAGCAATTTATCTTAGACATAAATTATCTTTCTTATGAAAAAATAATAGCTATTTACCTCCTGTATTTTTTAAATGAAGCAATTCAACCTTCCTGACTAAGGAAGTAAATTGCTTTGTTTTTTGAAAAATACATAGGGTAAATTGTTATATTTTAAAAAATACAGTGAGGTAAATTACTGTTTTTTTTATAGTGGGGATACTTTGCTCATTTGCAATGTCACAAAGAAGTTGCTTGCATTTTTTCTATATATATATATGAATAATAGAATATATTTTAGAGTAAAATAAGATGAATTATCACGTACGCACGCCTACTTCCTATCAAAATTAAAAGGAAAAAATACAATTTACCTCATGTTATATGAGAAATGAGCAAAAAATCCCATGTAAAAAGAAAAATAATAAGTTATTTTCTGTGTTTTGAAAAAGAGGCAAACTACCTCTCTATCTAAACCCTTGATAGAGAAAATTTGTTTTATTTTTTAAAATATAGAAGGTAATTTGGTCAAAAATATTTACACAAGAATTTTTTTACTCATTTTACATATCACAGAGATAAATTATATTTAATCCAAAATTGAAATAAGGAAAGAGCCATAAATTAAATGGTAAGTTGAGTTAAACTCATTATGAGTATGTTGTGTACAAGAGTCCGATTATGAATGATAATGAAATGGTTGGAGATAGATTTTGGCGAATCCAAGACCCACCCTACTTAATATATGCAAGACGTAGGAGACCCGTTTGGTCTTGTCGTTGGACACGCCCCTGCCTTGACTCGGCCTCGGACATGTCGGATCTGACCCACAAAATCTGATTAAAATTTCTTTTTATTTCAGTTAATCAATATAAGTTTTTAAAATAATTAATTTTTTGTTTATAAGTACTCAAGATGTTTCAAAAGCTTATACATTTATACTTTATTATAGATTAAGCTTTTTAAGTATTTGAAAAATTATAAAATGTTAAGGGTGTTGGGCTTGACTAGCTCTTCAAATATTTAATAATCAGCGGAAAAATTATTGAATTATTTAAATTTAAAATCATATAAATAAATTTTACTTTAAGTGAAAAAACGTCAATTATACAGAGTAACAAAACTATAAGTGTGTTTTAATCTCTTGGATGTTAAGATTGAAAAATTGATAAGATGTTTTAAAAAAATTGGGTGGAATTAACTTTTGACTTTCTTTTAGAAATCTTAGAAGCTCTTATAAAAAATACATATAAATTGCCAATTATTTTTAAAAAATTAAAAAAACTCTTAAATATTTTATAAAATGTTTTGAAAAGCTTATAAATTCAACCAAATATCCTCTAAGTACAATAACATTTAAGTGAAGGACTAAATTCTATTGATTTTTATCAATTTGTCTTGATTGGATTTTCTGTTCTAAATTTTTTACATATTCTATTATATTTAACATACACGTAATATATATACAGATAGCATCATATATTTTATTTATAATTTTTTTATATACACCGATGTATTTATATTAAATAAAATAAATAAAAATACAATAAAATTTGCAATAAAAAAATTCAAATCTACAATCGGATATATTATATTTGCAGTAATGGTCAAAGTCTAAAATTTGCTAAATCACATAAAAAACATGCAAAATGGGAACCAAAAATTGAAATTGAAATTTTAGAGGTCCCGAAACATCTGATCTGAGTAGTTGTAAACCTACCACTCCCAACACTTCCATCCATGACTTTTCTTTCTCTCAGTTTCTCTCTATATATATATTGGCCTGCTTTCTTAGCTCTCCCCCATTATTCAACTCACGCGTTCTTTCCTCCATTTCTACCTCTATTATTCCACAATAATGGTGGCTTTCAAGGCTACTCACATCGTCCGCCCGGCGGAGCCGACCCCGGATGAGATTTTGTACTTGAACGCCTGTGATCAAATCAAAGACATATCCCACACGCCAACTATCTATTTCTACAAGCACTCTGAAGCTTTGGACGCCGGAGATGCTATTCTCAGGCTGAAGTACTCGCTCAGCAAGGCCCTCGTCTTGTTTTACCCGCTGGCGGGGAGGTTGAACTGGGCGGCGGAAGGGGGCAGCAGGGTTGAGCTCCACTGTAATGGAAAAGGGGTCCCGATTTTCGAAGCTGAGTCGGAGTCGAAGGTGGAGGATTTCGGCGATTTCACCCCAACTCCGGAGATCCAGGCCTTGATTCCATCGGTGGATTACACCACTCCTATTGATGAGATCCCTTTGGTTATAGTTCAGCTGACGAGATTCAGTTGCGGCGGAGTTAGCATTGGTCTCGGGGTTTCCCATGTCATGGCTGACGGGCCAAGTGCTCTTCATTTTGTGGACGAGTGGGCGAAAATCTCGCGAGGTGCGGAGCCCATTGTTCCGCCGTTTCTTGACCGAAGGGTGTTGGAAACAGATAAGCCTTTGAGCTCGACTTTCGACCCGTCAGTTCTCCGCCCGCCGCCCACTCTGATAGGCCAGGAAGACAACATGGAGCAGAGGAAGAAGCCAATCACCGTCGCGTTTCTCAACCTCACCAAGCTGCAAATCGAGAAGCTCCGAAACAAGGCCAACCTGGATGTCGACAGAGAGACCAACAGCCGTGGGTATAGCAGATTCGAGGCGGTTGCAGCCCACATCTGGCGGTGCACCAGCAAAGCCCGCGGCCACATCGCCGAACAGCAAACCAGCCTCCACTTCGTCGCCGATTTCCGGAACAAACTGAAGCCATCCCTGCCCAAAACCTTCTTCGGAAACGCCCTGATTCGAGTGGAAGCCACGGATAAATCCGGAAGCCTCCTCTCAAACTCCATCGGCACCGCTTCCAAGAAAATCCGTGAAGCTGTGGAGAAAGTTACCGACGATACTGTGCGAGCTTACCTCGACTTCCTCAAGGGCTTGCCGGATGTGGGTCGATTCAGGTCTCTGGACAACAATGGCCGCCCGAAGGGCGATTTCTACGGGAACCCCAACTTGGCAATCATAAGCTGGACGGCGCTGCCGCTCTACGGCGCAGATTTCGGGTGGGGAAAAGAGATCCATATGGGGCCAGGATCCATGGGTTTCGACGGGAAAACTTTCATCATTCCAAGCCACAACGGCGATGGTTCCTTCAACATTGCAATATGGCTGCAAGAAGAGCATATGGGCGCCTTCAAGAAATGCTTCTACGATGATATCTGAGCAACAAAAATCAACTGTAATTTCTAGGTACACGAGGAGGATGAATGATTGTGGTTCTGTTTCCTTTTTCCTTTCCTCTCCCTAAATTTCTTTCTTTTTGTCCAATCTCCCTTTTTGTGTAGATCTGCTTAAACTAATTACCGTAATGAGTCATCTTTTATGAGAAAAACTTCTATTTATTGGTTGTTTGGTATTTTGGTTTCATCGGCCTTTAGTTTCCTTTTCCTCTGCTTTCTTTGTGTTTTTGCTGTTTCAGGTTAGATCAAGTAGAAAATTCTTATTCAAATAGAGTTGGCAGAGTAAAAAATTAACTAACAAATATAACACACGAATATTATATTATTTTTTTAAATTATATATTAATAACATGGTAAATAAATACTTTTTATATAATTATATAATTAATTCAATTTTAACCAAATTTAATTTAAGTTAGAAACTTTTAGATTAGGTTATGCAATTTTGCTTCTATAATGATGTTTGGATGAATTTTTCTACGTAAAAAATTCCATCAGGAAAAGGTTTGGTTAAATTCAACAGTCATATCGTGCAAGTGTATTATATTTTATCATTAATAAATTATACATCAATCACATAAATTTATATATTATATTTTATTGTATAAGTAATTTAAGTTTGGAATCCTTTAATGAATCGGATCTCAACTAGAATGTCTCCATCTAATCGGTATTTGAATAATTGTATCATTATCTACTGAAGTATTAAATGCGAAACAGCCACTTGAACACTACATTTAATGTCTTACAGCAAATTAAGTTGTCTTATAGCAAATTAAGTTAATATTAGCATATGTAGATTTGCCATAAATTGACAAAGACTTGTATTATTGACTCGTTAATAATGGCCATATTGAGCCCACATGCTATGACTTAAATATATATATATATATACATATATATATATATATATATATATATATGAACGGATTCAAATTTCTTTATTTTAAATTTTATCATATTCATTTATTTCGTTTAATATATAAGCATTGTGTTTACACAAATATTAAATAATTTATTTTACATGTATTTTGTTCATAAATACATACTTATAATTAAGTACGTGGATATTACTTTTTATATTTATCGAGTATGTTCAATTGTTAGTATTTAATAAATCTAATTTTACCATATGAGTAAGGTCTTCTCAGTAAGATGCATGCTTATTTCTTCAATGACCAATCGTTATTTTATATGAATCTAATATTTAGTTTTTTAAGAAACATTCGCATCAAATATTGTACTTTTATCTTTCTTGGAGGGTTGAAAGACGTAGCATTACTAATTAAGTTAACAATTTGGCGAGTTAATATTCAATATATGTGGCAGAAAATTCCTCCGATAATATCCTAAGGCCACATTTACTTTGGATGATGTGATTAAAATAGGATATATTAAATTGTGATTATTATCATGAAAAAATCATATCATATTTTGAATTTGAGGCATTAATCATGAGTTAATAAAAAATAAAGTAAATAAAAAATAAGGAGTGATTAGCATGATATCTTGGCTAATCACCCAAAGTAAAGATGCCCTAAATATATAAGGTCCACGAATATCAAGGAGAGAATGGAGAGACCGATATTCAAATAAGAGAAATCGTTGTCTTTACAACATAGTGATTACTTGTGTAAGTGTAACATACTCATCGAACACGGACATACATATGATACATATTGAATACCGCATTTATTTAGATGTTTATAGTATATCTATATTGATATAAAAAAGGAGAAGACACTTATCGCTTACAAACGACGATTTGTAATACAACTGAACTAATTCTTTGATTCTAGCAATAATATCTTAAGTTGGTTCTTTTTTTTTTTCTAAAAAGTAATATTTTAATTTATTTAGTTTACTAGTAGTCGTCGCACGCGATCCTGCGAATATATAAAAAAGAGATGATATAATCATATCATTCTAAATATTTGATGTATTTATCTCTTTAGCTCAGTTGGCTATGAGCCCAGTTGACTACCAATAGGGAAGTAATGCCCACAGGCTTACCTGCTACTTTACTGAAGTGGTAGGCCCAATAAATAAATCCATTTAAGACGAACACGTTACCATACAGTTGGGAGTATACATCATATAGCTTGCCAATACATCTGTACACGTCACCCTAAAATATCTCCAGGTGGTTCCAAGTAAATAAGTGGCAAATGAGCTGGGAATCAACAAGTAATCAATTCTCAGATTTTTAGGCAGATATGGTACGTTCAGTCCAGTTCAAGCATCTTAGTCAATTTTTATTCAAATCACAAATAGTTTCTTTTGCATGATAGATAATTCAAATGACTTTGCAACACTGAAAGGAACTTAACGATCAACCCCTTCATACATGCTTATAAATAGGTATTGATGCCCCATAAAATTATTGGGTCAAGCCCACAAGTTAGGTACAGTAGCCTAGCCGACTAAGAGCCGAACTGGCTGTTGGAATAGGTGATCAGAAGCCAATTGGATTGCCTGTTGGAATAGTCGATTGATTGAATTGACTCGCGAAAATCGTCATATGGAAGCCTCTTAAGGCTTGGTCGGTATGACTGGAATTTTCGGTTCAAATAGTACGAGATTAATTGTAGCACCCTACAATATCATAATTAATTACCACTAATTGCCATATTCTCTCCTTAACTACAACCCTACTTGTAAGATATTTCATGTTTACTAATATAATATATATAAGTTCCACGAGACAATAGGCCATGTTAGAGGAAATAATTACTCACGTCCTCGTATATAAAATCTCAAAAGAAAACAACGTAGCAACCTGCTGTACAAATTATAAACACAACCCCGATAAAACCCTAGCATATTTAATAACCATACAGCCAAAAGTCTCCGCTTTTAATGCCACGGCTGACCTACCTAATGAGTATAACGGCACGGATCACAATCCAGTGCGGCTAGCCAGTATTACCTATCTCCTGAAAAGTACGTGGCAAGGCGTGAGCTGCCTACTCAGTAAGTATAGCCAATCAAATTATATATATACATCACAAGTCAAACACAATACAACCATATCAACCAATCAAGGCTTATCAATATTATCAACAGATATAAGAAACAACGCATGCTCACTATCATATATCAGTCTATACCATAATAGTGACATCTTAGTTTGTTTTCTTAGGGTTCTGCTCAACCAAACTGGAGTGCATCACTCAATGGCTTCTCCGACTATCACATCGTCATCTCAATCACAATATCTCTTTTTTTCTTGATATCACACAACACACAGCTTGTATGATATCGGGTTATCCCATCACCACTGATATCACACAACACACAGCTCGTATGACATCCATCATCAATCATATCACACATCACACAACTCGTATGATATGTCACATCATCTCCACTGATCAATGACAGTACACAGCTCGTCATTAATCATATCATCATAAGCCATTGTAGTATACCCCGTCCCAGTTAGGTAAGCCATCTTTTATTCCATACACATATCATCATCAATCATCATCAATCATTTATAAAATAACTTTCTTTAATTTTATTTGACAATCATTTGTAAGTGCTCATAATCATTCATTTGGCTTCCATACAACACCACCATAAATAAACACATAATAACAATTCCACAGATATCCAGGTAATCCAAGTTCGCAATCAAATATACAAGCAACCGATATATATAATACTACACATATAAATATATATATAAATTCAATTAGCTATACTTACCTCAAATCCCAAAATGCTTCAATTAATGCGAGGAGCTGCTCAATTCTCTATTTTGTCGTCACATCCTATAATAAAGTATTATACGCATAATTAATATACTCAGATATATAAATAATATATAAAATAAAAATAAAATATAATAATAATAATAATAATAATAATAATAATAATAATAATATAATAATAAATAATCAAATAATAATATATTAAATAATATTCGTACGTTTCCCCCTATCTTTTAATATTTCATTTATATCCAAGTTCAGACCTTCGTTCTATTTTCTTTTGATTAACTAAACTTTCTAAGTATATATTTAATTTATCAACGAACTCATAAGATTTCATTTAATAAAACACCTTATATATTTTTTATAATTATCGCTCTTAGTAATATTTTCTAAATTAAATTATGATTAAAACCCTCATTTTTCTTTTTAATAACATAATATTCTCTAAATACAATTTTTGGAATATTTCTATGAATTTTCTATCAATTCCTCGTTACTGTACAATTTAATTATACACCAATACATATAATTATGCATTTAGTTAATAACCCTATGAAATTAAATAGATTAACTGTAGAAATGATTAAATCTACCAAATCCAATAATTTAATTAACTCACTATAGCATTTTCGAATTAAATGGGATATTTAATTCAGTACTAATTTTAATTGACAAAACTATAAAATACTCTGATTAAATAATATATCAATGAATCTAAATTACTTTTAGTAAATGGATTAATTAAATAATATAATTATATAAATTAATATAAATTTAAAATTTAAAATCCTTGCATGTTGTTTTGTCCAAAAATGAGAGAGGAATGTTTCTGTGTACAGGAGGAAGAGAATTGAATTCAATACATGTATATACATATTTTAAAATTGGTGTGGCGGTGGGGAGGTGATGGCCCCACCGCCACTTTCTTTATATATATATATATATATATATATATTATTTATTATTATTATTTTTATTTAATTTAAACTTTTATCAAAATACCTTTATGTCCTATTTAATTTCTTAATTAATATAGTTTGCTCCCAAATATTATCATGAGTTCCAAATTACTCTGTTCAAGTTTCATTATATTCGAATTTCAACCTATAATTTATTTATAATTAGATTTAAAATTTCTTAATAATTATTAATAAGTCTCCCAATTATGTATAAAATCCTACGGGAGTCACATTAGTACTCGGACTTGAGAAATTATAGCAGTCACGTGCATACTAAGACTGTATTTTGGGTATGGCAAACGGTGGATGTGTCATGAGATGGGTCATCAAAAGTCTTATCCAGTGCAGTCAGAGTATGTAGCAAGGTCGATGGATTTTAAAAGAGGATCTGTCCCTGTCAGTATATGACAAATAGTTCTCCTATGAGCTCTCAGATGGTTTGGACTCTAAAAGTCTTTGGTTAAAGCGATAAATTAATCAGGGATAGGTTTCCTAGATCGGATCAGTAGACTAAACGCGTCTCGAGTATTAAGCATAGTTGCCTAGTCAAGGATGGGAACCGATATCCAATTTCATGCCCTAGACTAAGGTCGGGAGACGGTTGACAGTAGGACCATGCTCGTATGGACTCGGAGTCTAAATGTTCACGCCGCTATTCACTTAGTCTCTAGTGTCATGGACTGTGTTAGACGGCACCCATGGTAACAGATATCTGGTTTGGGATAATAAAAATAATTAATTAAGTTGAATTTAATTAATTGTGTTGATCACACACGCTCAAGTCTAGCTGAGGGTGAATTTAAAGAATCACACCCTACCATTATAATGTGATAGAATTAACTTAAAATTAATTCCAAAAGAGTCGGATTAATTTAATTGGATTAAATTAATCTTTAAAGAGGATAAATGATTGGATCATTTTATTTAAACCAGTCCATTGGATAAATGACTTGAAATTTAATTAATTGAATTAATTAAATTTCAAGTTAGCTATTAAAATTATTGGATTAATTTTATTGGGTTTGGTTCAATTTATAAATTGAAAGAGAGATGACAAAAGGCTTGGATCCTTTAATTGGATTAAATGATATTTTAATATTGGGCTTATAAATTAAACTGGATTTGATTTAAAGTTCATAAGACGTGAACTTGATTTAATTTCAATTAATTAAGTCGGGTCCATTAAAATATAATCCCAAGCCTTGGTTAGACCATGGCTAGGTTAAGGATGAGCCAGGGCTCCTCCTTCAGTGTGGTGTGGACGAAATGGTGGTTTGGGGTGCACCAAAACCAGTCATAAAGGTGGCTTAGAGGTATTAGATGGTTGTAGGAGTCTTGCTAGGTCAAGACTCATTAGTATTTGTGACTAGGTCACATATAAAGCCTCATAAACCCTCATAGCCGACCAGCAGCTGCTACCCACACATACCCACAAAATTTCTCTCCAATTCTCTTCAAAATCTTCTCAAGATCTTAGAAATCAAAAGAGGAACAAATGATCCGACGTTAATCAATAACGTTGATTCTTTGCTCTTCTGTGGAGGTTTTGCTAGCATGAAATCTTCACATCTATTAGTGGTTGTGTGTTAGTTTTTGGATGGTCTCTAGATTGAGATCTCGTTGTGAACGGATCTGAAAATAAAAACGGGAAGGAATTAACGCTTGTAGCTGCACGAGAAAAACGACAAGGGTAAACTTTATTTATGTTTTTTTGCTTCTTGTGTTTTTCTCGTGTATTCTATGGCCTTCTTTTTTATTTTATACAACGAACAGCCGAGAAAAGATCAAGGGTACACCTCTTGATCGGGATTTATCGCTCTAGATTTATTGTATTTTTTATTTTTCGCGCTTTCTAGGCCGATCCGCTGCCTATAAGTAGTATCATAGCCCGGTTTGGTGGATAGGCCTAGAATCTAACGTGAATTGCATATTTACATATTTTAAATCGACTTTGAAAATATGATTTTTTTTTTGTTTTAATTGCATATCTTTAGAGTTTAGGTATTTTAATTTTGCATTTAATTTTGGACATAATTTTTTTTAAAACTTGGAATTTTTGAAAATTTTATTTTTCTTGTTGTTTCAGACATTGCAGAAAAGAAAAAGGGTTTCAGAAAAGAAAAAAAAACGCACAATGTCGCTACTTACCGGCCGGCCGCCTGCGCTGTTTTTTTTTTTTCGTTTGCTTTCCACAATTTTATTTTCTTATTTTTCTGGTTTTTCTGCATATTTTTCTAAAATGGTTAATTTTGGTGAATTTAATTTTTGGTTGAGATTTAGTAGTTCCCAAAATTAAATTACTAAAATTAATTTGAATGACTTTTCAAACAAGAATTGATTTTTACATGGGTTGCACTTATGTCCATAATTAGGTTGTATTATTTTACATATAAATTTCTGTGATTGGATGTATAATTAATTTATGATATTGGATATCATTATTATAATGCATGGTTTGTGTTATATCTTTGTGAGCATGTTTATTTTCAAAATAAACGTGCTATTTTGTTAATTGAATTAAGATGGATGATCACGAAACCCATTGGACCTTGTGGATGGTTTATTTGCTGTTGGGTTGGAGTCTATGTGCCTCTTATTTCTTTATCTCTTTGTTTTTATCCTAATATATTTAAGGTTTGCTTTGTTTCTATTAATGTACTCCCACCAACCACTGATTGAGGTTTCTTTTAAGTTGTAATGAGAGTAGAATAGGTGGAGAGGTTTTACTTTTATTTTTTAATAATTTTAAAGAGCAAGTCCAATCAATGGAGGCCCATGGAGGAGGCCATGGATTGGCCCATGGAGATCCATGAAAAGAGGCCCAAAGGATGGAGCCACGAAAAAGATGAAGGAATAAAGAGAAATTACCAGCCCATAATAGGGGGGTGGCAACCGAGTCGAGCCGGCTCGCGAGCGGCTTGATTTTGAGCTCGACTCGAGCTAGTTTCTCTCTGTTCATTAAGCTCGCGAGCGCTCGCTAGCTTTTCTCTCTTTTTTTTTTTTTTTTTTTTTTTTTTAGAATTTTTATATGTTTAATTTCATATTCAACACTTTATCAATTTTATATTCAAAATTGACCATATATTGTAATTATTAATTAATATCATATATTTTTATTTAGACAATAATAAACTACGGTACTTTTATTTATATATTTAACCTTTATAGTTTATATAAAAACAAAGTTAATTAATAATTTAGTAAATTTTAATAACTTTTAAAATAATTATTTAATTTGACACATATGAATTTTATGTTATATTTTAATATATATTTGTATTGTCTTATACTTTTTAAAATTGACAAGTAATTCACTTATGATTTTCTATATCTATTTTTGAGTTTTACATTTTATCAAGATACGTAGTATGCATTATGCAATCAATTTTATTACTTATAAATTTATGTCAAAATTAGTAATTCTTCTGAATTAATCTAATATAATGATAATAATAATAATAATGATGGTTGACAATTTTAAATATTATATTATTTTCTTTTTTTTATATATTTTATCATATATATATATATTAATATGTAATGAGATCAAAAAGTTTAATTAACAATTACGATATCTTAAAATCTAGCCACCGATTCATACCAAATTTTAATATATATAATTTTGTGTCCATTAGATCATATCGGACAGTATGATTTAAAATCACATGGTATGATTCAATGATACACCGTCTTAAATGATTACTCTTATGTTCCGGATACGATATCTCGACATCCGTACTCCCAATCAGTTTAAAAATTTACCAAATGTTTTTTGTTGTAAGTTGAATTATATCGAACGGTTTGATCTGAATTTTGATGGCCGATTAACCAATGCTATTCAATAAGATAAAATGATAGTTACATCAATGTAATACTAACATTTATGAATATATAAATTTATTGTAGATTGTGAATTTGTATCAATCTCAATTATAAATATAAAGATAATGATAATATAGTAGTTTAATAATGTTTAATCATTTATATTATTTTTTATTATATATATATGAGGTCAATCAATATTTTGTACTTTGGTTTAAAAAGTTCATTTCTTATTTGTTATTATGTTTTGTGTATATAATGAGATCTACAAATTTTGAAAGAACTTACATTTATTTTTTAATTAATATTAATAACTATACAAAATTATGTACAAGTATTTTAATAATTTAATAAATATATATTTTCTATACTTTTACTAATTATCAATTAACAAAATAAAAATAATTAGTTATAATTATAACAAACATTAAAATATATACTATATATTTAATATTTATAATTAATAATAATATTTAATTATTTATTTATAATAATATAATTTTATTATCAAATATACCCAACCAACAATTTTATTAACACAATATACATTATAATTTCTTTCTCCATCACCATCACCGGTACACTCCCTCCCACTCTCTCTAGTAAAACCCTAACCCCCAAAATCCAAATCCACCGCGGCACCGCCACCCAAAATCTTCCCTCTCTTTCTTTCTCTCATTAGCTTCACCACCAACGTCGTCTGCAACGAGGAACGCCGCAGTGGTAGCGGCGGTGGCAGCAGTAGCAGTAGCAGCGACAATGGCAGTAGAGCAGGAGCGGCAGCCGTGTGGTGGCAAATATTGCTCCAATAATGGCTTTCTTACCACCTCTCTCACTGCTTCCACCGCTAGGTACTGTGACTCACATCATTCCGCCATATCCGGTGGACGCTCGAGGGGAGATCGAGCCATTCAACTCGAGCTCGAGCTCATTCCATATAATTAGAACTCGAGTTCGAGCTCAAACCTTAAGAGCTCATCGAGCTCGAGCCATAAAAAATAAAATTGAGCTCGAGCCTGAGCTCACAAAAATGGTCGATTAGGTGGACCAATAGCCTTAGCATCTTTCTCATCTTTGAATCTTCTCCAACAAGTTCGTTTGCTCAATTTTAGTTAGTAATTATTTTTAGTAGTAGTAGTTAATCTATCACTTATTCTACAATTATCCAAATAGTCACTGATTGGTTATAATTTTGGTAATTATTGCATTTAAATCCTCGTAGGAACGATATTTATTCTACTACTTGATAGCTAGTGCACTTGCTAGTGAATCCATATACATATTTTGGTAATCAAGTTTTTTGGCACCGTCGCTGGGGATCTAATTTTAGATAATATTATAACTCTCTAATCTTAGTTAATTTGGACTTATTTTACTTTTTACCTCACTTGTTCTCTTTCTTTGATTGACAACCTTATGACATGAAGCAGTGGTGGAGAATTAACTCAATTCGATCCAGAAATTGAGGGAACTTTCGACCGACAGAAAAATACCATCGAAAGGGGAGAAAACAGTAGAGATTCTGATATTAAAGAGCAACTTGCGATCATTGAACCAGCTATGGATCACGTGGGAGCCGTAGAAAGACCTATGATGAAGTATTCATTCCCAGCATCAGATGGTATGATCTCTAGCATTGCCAAGCCTACTGTTCAAGCCAACAATTTTGAGATTAAACCTTTCATCATCCAGATCATTCGGTCAAGTGTGCAATTTTCTGGTTTGCTTGAAGAGGACCCTAATAAGCATCTCTCTAACTTCTTGAAATATGTGATACCTTTAAATTTAATGGTGTTAGTGATGATGCTGTTAGACTTAGAATTTTCCCATTTTCATTATGTGATGCTGCAAAAGATTGGCTTTCAATCCTTACTGCTGGTAGTATCTCTTCATAGGCCTGATTAACTCAAAAGTTCCGTTCTAAATACTTTCCTCTGCTAAAACTGCTAAGATTTTAAATGACATTACTTCTTTTGTGCAGTTAGATAGGGAGTCATTGTTTGATGCTTGGGTACGTTTCAAAGGCATGCTTAGAAGATGTCCTCATCATAAGCTACCCGTGTGGCGATAGGTACAAACTTTTTATGATGGTGTCACTTTGGCTAATTGAGCTAGTATTGATGAAGCTGCAGATGGTACTATCATGAAAGAAATTGCCATATGAAGCATTCAATATCATGATGAGATAGCCACCAATTTATACTCATATGGGTTAGATAGGATTGATAAAAGAGGTAGCTGATATTCACAGTGTCGATGCAATAACCACATTGTTTACTCAAATGGCTGCACTAACACAAAACTGGATAACCTTGGGGCTGCTATATGGAATGGTGCACCAATAGGACCTTGTGGGGCATGTGGTCGAACTCGGCATCTAAGTCAATACTATAAGGTAGGGAGTCCATTTTCCAATCATGAAGATGCTAATTTTGTTTCTCATGGTGGCAGGTCTAATTTCAATCCATACTCCAACACATACAATCCGGGATGACATAGCCACCCCAATTTTTCATGGAGTAATAATAAAAAACAAGGACCACTGGGAAATCATCAACCACAACACCAAGCCCCACAAGAAAAGAAGAGCAATCTAGAAGACATTCTTTCCAATTTCATCACAACAGCAAACACCCGATTCCAAAATCAAGATGCATCAATCCAGGATTTGGAGGTTCAAGTGCGACAATTGGTAGCATAGTCTCCAGTAAAAAAGAGGGTCAACTCCCAAGTGATATCGAGAAAATCCAAGGAAGCAAGTCAATGCAATCACCCTCAAAAGTGAAAAAATCATCGAAGATGAGCCACTAAAGGAACTAGTGCAGAAAGCACAAGCTAAAAAAGAGGAGGAACCTCAAGAGGAAATCAAAAGGAGTCCCTCTAAACTTAATTTAGATGCTATTCCCCATATATTCCTATCCTTCAAGAATTTTGAAAGCTAACTTGGATAAAAAATTTGGAAAATTTTTAGAGATATTTAAAAAGATTCATATTAATATCCCTCTAATTGATGCTCTTTCATAGATGCCAAGCTATGCAAAAGTTTTGAAGAAAGTGATCTCCAACAAGAGAAAGTGGGAAGGAGGTGAAATGGTGAAGCTTAATGAGGAATGCTCGACAATTCTCCAAATAAGCTATCACCAAAGCTCAATGATCCAGGGAGTTTTTTCTATACCTTGCACCACAGGAAATACCAATTTTGATAAAGTTTTATGTGATCTACGTGCTAGTGTTAATTTGATGTCATATTCTATTTTTGAGAAAGTTGGAATGTATGAGCTTACTCCCACTATAATCACTTTACAACTAGCTGATAGAAGCATTAAGTACCCTAGGGGAATAGTTGAGGATGTCTTGGTCAAAGTGGGAAAATTCATCATCCCCGTTGATTTCATTGTGCTAGATATGGAAGAAGACATGAATATGCCATTAAGAAAATCTTTTCTTGCTGCGAGTAGAGCATTGATTGATGTACAAAAATGTCAACTTACTCTTGAGTTAATGATGAACATGCAGTCTTTAATGTGTTTCAAACCATGAAATATCTACGAATGAGCATGACATATATGTGCAATTGGTAGTATTAATACCCCTCGAACTGCGGATTTAGCCAAGTGTAAAGTTTTCGAAGAAAATTCTAATGAGAATAATTTGTAGCTCATGAAAGAAAAGCATAAAGAGGTTACAAATTTTTGTAGACACGGAGCATGAACCTAATAGGAAGAAGAGATGGAGGAACCAAACCTACGAGAATGGTGGATTGTACAGGACCATACCAAGGCACGGGATGAATCTTACATGAGAGAAAAAAATTCAAGGATAGTGACAAGCGGTATTATAAAAACAAGGGGTCTATTAAAGTGGATTGGCAAATGATCAAGCACTACCTTGAGGGAACACTACCTCCTATGAAGGACCCCCTCTTGCTCTCACTTTGAGGGTCCCATCGTCAAGCTAACGACGTTAAAAAACAGATCTATGGGAGGCAACCCATGCTATATTCAATTTTTTTTTCTTTGTTTTATTTTCTGTTTTGTGCACTCTCAATAGTCCGTGACTCACAGGACGCTGCAGGGTTCACTACTCAAGATTTTTGTTTCGTGCACCCGTGTTAACCTGTGCACACGGGCTATTCTCAGAGCAATTTTTTGTTTGTTTATTTACTTCTATTTTTTATTTTTCCCTTTCTTTTTTTTCCTCACTCCCTCAATTTTTCTATTTTGTTTTTTTATATTCTTTCTTTTATTTCCTTTTTCTTTTCTATTATCTCTTATATTATATATTTCACTCACTTCTCATTTTCACTTTGGTGTCAGATGGACCTCCATGGGTGCTTGTAGGTTCGGGACTCCACAATGGGCTCCCTTCTCTCCTCCTCGCTAGAACTCCGGAGGTTTTTCTACCCTTTACTTTCATTATTGTCCCTAGGATATCGACGACATTGATTCTTAAGTGGGGGAGAATTTTATGCCTGATATGCTTGGTTGGCATAATGTGGTTTGCAAAGATGAATCTTGTTCCGTTACATCCCATCTTGACCCTTGTTGACATGATTGATGAATGTATTGTTAGGGTTGCAAGAGATAATGGATATAAATAGGAAGAATTCAAACTTGCCACACCTATTTTGATTATCTTGATGATGGTTTTAAATGATAAGTGATTTTGAGTAACACATAAGCCAATTTTTGTGAGTTTTGAGCCTTATGAGCACATCTTATTGCTCTACTATTTTGTTTGCTGTGTGATATCATATCTGGTTTGAATTTTCTAGAACTTGTTTGGTTATGCATATCAAGGCTGCATTTGTTGATTTGGGTGTGGTGAAACTATAAGGTCATTTAGGACTTAGCCAAATTATTTTATTAAGCCTGCACAAATAACCATCTTTAGTAGCCTTATTGAGCTAGGCCTTATTTCATTGTCAATTTAGCCAACAACACAAACCTATTATGATCATTTTATTCACCAGACCTTCGAACCCCATTTTTAAAGGATTAGAATGACAGTTTGTGGATTGTTTTCTCTCATCAATAGATGGTTCAAATGTACATATCCACTCCCTGTGAAAAAAATGATTTGTGGAAGTTGAGAAAAAAATCTCCAGCCAAAAGAACTCATACAAAGGACAAACTCCAAAAAAAAAAAGGAGAAAAAGTCAAGAAAAGAAGGGGTGTGCACTCAACAACGTATGAAATTGAACCAATAGAATTCGTAAGAGTGGCATATTATGCAAGTATTGTCATCTAATTCTTTTTAACCCAAATAATCCCTTCGTATTTCTATTTTTTTTTTCCTTCCAACCCTCAAACCTAAAGCCCTATTACAATCGAGAAAAGACCCTTTGATTCGTACATCTAATTCACTATTAAGCAGTTGAGATGTGAAGTAAGAGCAAGCATATGGTGAAGTCTTGCCACGATGACTTGAGAGTTGGTTATTTCACCCTTCAACACTTTGAGCGTCTAGAGTGAATCTTAAGTGAGGGTATTAACTCACTTTGTATTTTGATTTTGAAATGATTGTCGAGGTAATAGATTCACTGTCTGGCTTGTGTGAGTTTTATATTATGAAGTCTATTGTTGCTTGTACTTTGACAAGTAAGTTTCATTTTGAATATTGACATAAGTCAAAGTTGGGTGTAAGGAATGAGATTATCTTTGAAAGGTGAATAATTGAATAGTTACATGCTTGAGGACAAACATGGGTTAAGTGTGGGGGAGTTTGATTAGTGGGAATTGCATGATATATTTTGCTATTAATATCTTTATATATTGCATATGATGCTTGTTCTTAGGTTTATTTGTGATATTTTAGGTGCTTTTATGGAAAAAGAACAAGTTGCACGAAAATAATTCAAATTCAAGAAAAGTCTAAAATACAGCAAAAAGTGTATCAAGGATAACCCGTGACTCACGGGCTATCAGGAACCCACAAGACAAAGACACGAATTTAGCACAACCCGTGACTCACGGGTTACCAGACAGACACCTAGCAAAAACTAAGAGTCCTTAGGATAATTACTAAGTCAAATTATCATATTCAACAGTCTACTTTTTTTGTAATTATGTTGAGAAGTTTAGTCAAAATAGGATTAGGAGAGGAATAAGAAGAATTAGACTAAACTTAGGACTATTGGGTATTATTATAAAAGGAGGAAGAGAAGAAGACTAAAGAGAACCTTTTGGCTGAAATTCAGAGACACACACATCAAGTACAAGTGGAGAAGTTGATTGGCGCTGGAGTGACAGACCGATCACGCCCGATTTTTCTACTCCTGAGTTTTTCTATTTTTCTTTCCTTTTGTTTTCTACCTAGTTAGTATGAACTTATTTCCTTTTTGCAAGGGCTTTTGAAAAGAGAATGTTTTAAGTTTTTTATCATTTTAATCTACAGCTTCATTTTCATATATCCATGTGTTACTGTGCTTATTTTAATAATTTAAGAGTCTGGTCATCTCTTAGATTTAATTGATTGTGTTAATGAACCGGAAGGGAATTTGACACAATGGAAAAGGTAACTCATGGTGTGAATTGAACGATATGTAGGCATACATAGAAATGATTCATCTGGTTTAATAGGTTTTTCATAGATCTTAATGCATTATTGTCACGAGTCTTAGATTGGGGGAATCCATTATTTTCTTGATAATAATATTTGATATGACTAGAGAGAGTATATATTGAATTAAATTGGGAGAAACCTCCGTATATGAAAGCATTGGCATGCTAGATTAATTTGTGAATTCTATATTCATTGGATCAATTAGGTGGACCAATAGCCTTAGCATCTTTCTCATCTTTGAATCTTCTCCAACAAGTTCGTTTGCTCTATTTTATTTAGTAATTATTTTTTAGTAGTAGGAGTTAATCTATCACTTATTCTACGATCATCCAAATAATTGGTGATTGGTTATAGTTTTGCTAGTCATTGCATTTAAATCCTCGTGTGAACGATATTTGTTATACTACATGATAGTTAGTGCACTTACTAGTGAATCCATATACATATTTTTGGCAATCAGTATACCCGCTTATCACTAGCCCAACTAGAATACTCATGGCGATCGATCAACATTCTCTTACATGGCCTAAAGGCTTAGAAAAAGGTCCCAACTCTTAAAACTTAAATATTTTTGTAGGTATCACAAGGAGTATGGCATGGCACCAAATTGGTGCCGCAGCTAAGGCAAGAGATAGAAAGGCTTATACAAACTGGCTAACTAAAAGACTATATGGAGAAAGAAAAAAAACGCGAGGAAAAGGAATAACGCTCTCGCTATCGATTTCTGTAGGAGCAAGGAGCAAGCAGAGGATTCTAGGAGGGTGTCTTGATCATGGAACACTTATAACCTTAGGAAATTTTATTTCTAAAATCCCTACTCTCTATTTACAGCTTGCTATCATTATAATCCAACATTATCTCACATGAATAAGGCAATTCTTGCTTCCCATCTTGTGTTACTTGCAAGCTCAATTTTAAGCTCCTAGCTGACTCAAAAGCCTCCACCACTAGCTGGCGCATATTTTTTACATAAATCGTTATAGGCTGGTTAAAGTACTAAATGACACGGCATTTTACGTAAGATGCAATCAGCCGGTGCTCTGCTCTAATAGTCACTATCCGGAGCTAGCAATGCTCTAATGTATACCTCCACTGTCTGAGCGCACATCTGTGTTCACATAGCGTGGTCCTGAGGGGCTGAGTGGCAGCAGCTTTCTGTGAAGTTCCATCTCGCTAGTGGAGCGACGCATCGCATTGAGCGATGAGTTGTGACACTGGTGATGCTGGCTGAAAGATGTTGACACACTTATCCCAACTGTTAGCCATCCGGTGGTGCAACATGAGGGGCTAGGACATAGAACTACGTCTGTGAGAAGGCAAATAAGCTTAAAGAGCTTACTGTTGGTTTCTAACTGCCTCCGTTAATTGTTGGCCGCAAGTCGATGTTTTTAGTATAAAGTCTGTTTAGTGAGAGACCGTGCCTTATCCTACCTCTCATTATGGCTAACACGTTGCAGGGGATTATTTTTTACAATATAGTGCAAGTAGTAAAAGTGTGGGTATTTGTGCCCTTTACGTGAGTATTGTGATGACTAGAGGCGTGCCGCAAAGAAAATAAAACAAAATAGAAAGAAGTTCTCCGCGACAGGCTGTCAAGAGGGCTAACGTTACGTCAGAATCTAGCAGTAATTCGGATGTACCTGCTGTGAGGAAGTTAGGGAATTATTTTCGTGTTTTAGTAGGGCATTTGATTTCCCCAGTAACATCTACGATTTGCCTCCGTAAGAGATTGGTGGGGGGGGAGTAGAATGATGCGGCTTTAGAAGTTACATTGGGAGCGCTACGAGGGCGAAGAAGGTTAGACACACTAGTGGTAGCTCATGGTAAGTAGAGCTAGGACTGGGGCCTCAGAGGATAGGATCACATTAGTACCTCATCAGATCGGGATGTGAAAGGTGCACAGCTAAACAAGGGAAGGTATAATGCCGCAGCAACATGGGTTGAAACCTGCTCATGTTATACGTGACTGCAGGGTGAGAGCGGACGCCCAAGGAGATAAATTCATTTTTGCGACCTGGAAGAATAGTGAGTAGTGGACGGCGTGGAGGATGAGCACACTCATACTGTAGCTTAACAACAATTTGTAAGACGTACAGCACTAAAAAATATCTGCAGGTGTTCTCAGGTAAATTGGATAAGATGTAGTTATGGAAAATCCTGATATAGTCTTAATTGTTCGATGTGGGAGATTCTTTAGGTAGCAGAGTTAGTGACAAGGTTGCTCAGTCGTAGTACGGGTAGGGTGGTTAATTCTTAGGGCGTAGAGTACTTATAGTTCCAGATCACTAGAGCTGAGGTGGTTGGTTGTTTGAGCATGTGATAGAGCAGACGTCAAAGAGTGATGCTCAAGTGTCGTAGGTACTAGAACATTGACCTCTGTATCTAACGTCTATAGGAAGTCTTTTAATGAAGGTCTTGTTGCAGAGATTTGGCCCGATCTCAACATCACAATCAATCTTCAGCTTGTAAAGGCTTACAGATGTGATGCTCGTCGGGGTTGTTGAGCTTTTTTTTAGAGCTAAATTTTGCGTACTCATAGGAATATGTTGCACTGATGCAAGTGATAGACCAAGATTAGAGATTCGAGTCGCTATAGTCCGTGCATTAATTTTTCACTTTTATTGCAAGTGTCTTTCCTTTATTTTTTTCTTATCTTTAACTAACTTAAGCATCAGAGTGCTAACCTTTTGTTTTGTAGGTTTAGTTCTTTGAAAATCTTAGGATTTTCTTTAAGATCCTTTGACCTTTATTTCTCTCTCATTTTTAAACTATTATAAGCTTATATTTTGCACTCCACTCAAATACATACACCTAATTACCATTTTATACCATTATTCTCACTTTAATTCAAGTTTTTCCTTGTATCTTAAGTTAAGACTATAGCATTTAATTCAGGATTACAGACGCGAGCCTTCGAATTAATATTATAAAATTCAAATTCAAGCCCACAGGAGATCTATAAAAAGATTTACCTTTTGAATTTATCGAATCTATAGGATTACTTTAAAGAGAAGAATCAGAGGATTAGATAGAAATTGTACTCACTTTTATCTTCAAATACATATTTCTATTTGCGACAAATTTTTGGTTGTGTTTGAATTTTCAGACACGAAAAAATTAACACCCACTTTTTTTGGCACACTTCAGATGGAATCTTTACCTATCATCTCTTCTCATATGCAAATGAACTTGAAAGTCCAATGGAGATAAAGAAAATACTTAAACTCTCAATAATTTCAATATAATATGCCAAGCTTGAAAATTTCTTCTCAACAAAACATCATGTGGGGGCAAGTTAGAGATTGTCTGATTGTTTACTTCTTCAAGTTCCTAAGTTGGGCGGGCAAAAGTAGAAACTCAAGTTGCAGATGGAATGCCGGCTTGTATCATCATGACAGATCGGACATCTATACCTGCGGTACTCCACCCAACGCCATTCCATAAGTGGGTAGGTTTTCACAGATGCCACATCAACGCCGCGCATCATGAAAGCCCGATCCGTGCATGGTCGTACGTTCTAACACCCAAAATGCACAACTGCGCAGGCTCTTCGATCAATGGTTCCAAGTACATATTGATAGACGCTTCGGATTAGAAGGGCCAGGGATTACCATCTTCATAAACATGTACTCATAACTCAGAGGGCACAGAACAAGGGGAAGAATTAGCGATGTAATGATAACCGATCAATATGAATCAGTAAGAAGATACTGATCGTGCGGCGCAAAAACCTCTGTTCCAAAAGCCCAGCCGAACTTACGCGGCTCTTCTGCAAAATCAAGGATACATCCGATCAAATACTTTTCACGCCTCGGCATCAGATGGATGACAATCATCCCCTCCCCTGTCTGATGTGTGGCATGCCACGTAATGGTGCTTGACAGTCGCCTCAAGAATACAACCTCTGCAGAAGACGGGGAGTCAGCGACAGGTACCTAAGGACAACATATGCGGACTTCTTCCAGTGTGGGGCTGGCACCTGGCGTGAAGCGCTTGTACTTAGGCTATCTCCCCACGAAAT